>JJOG01004591.1:0-15529 GCA_000715275.1 Gyrodactylus salaris
TATATCCCAATTGGGAGTCTATCAGAAGGTTAAAAATCTATTCATGAAAAGAACACAGCTTTCCCAAAGACATCTTTTTGTTGATGAATTCTTCAGTTCAGTTTTCTCCGTATCAAAATGTAAAGCTGGAACAAAAGATCTATGCGGATGTATAAATCCTGACGATGGATTGCATACAATTATTCAACATTTCTTGAAGGATCAATCAAATGAAAGAAATATGAATGTAAAATTGTTCAAAGCGAAAATCTTTGAATATTACAATCCAATTCAATATTCTCCCTTAGATAGCGGGGAGACTGTCAGGATGGTTGAAGCAATAGAAATTGATGACATCAATTTAAATCTACATGATGATGTAATTTTTTGTTTCAAGGAGGGAGGAGACCGAAATCGAACCCACGCCATAGGAGATATCATATTTATTGGACTCGGGGAACAATCAACCACACCATCCCTCGTAAATGAATTCAAGTAATTATTTATCAGGTTAACTGAGAAATCTGTATCTTTATCCTTTTAGGACACAACAGTAAAGCTATTCTCAGTGAGAATTTCTCACTCCTTGCTGACTGAGAAGCAAATGAGTATTTAAAAGTACTACGTCTCTGGTGACGCAAGCTGAATTTGAAAGTTGACTGGAAAATATCTGAGTTAATCTCTCCATCAAGTATCAAGGAAAAGTATTATCTCCGCGAGCTTAATCTCGTTATTACAGAAGAGAGGATGAAATCATTAATGAATAGAATTCTGAATCCAGACAATACAAACGTTATAATGCCTCATTTTGCTGAGGAATTTCAAAGATTTTGTTTATATCTAATCTCTCATAGCATTTTAATCTCATTTTTAATATACTTATGAAAAATAAAAGATAACGCTTCCAAAATCACAGGGTCACTGAGGTTTGAGATCTTATAACTTTGCATAGATATGTATTTTTTATGCTATCAAGCTGTTAAAAAAAGTATTGTCTCTATCTATCTAGGTTTAGGAAATCATATTTAATATAATCCATATCTCATTTGTGTTGGAATTTCCAGGAAGATTAGCATATCTTGATTGATATTCTGATAATAACAGAAAACCATTGATTCTCAAAATAAAATGAGATTTCATCGTAATTAATTTAATATCGTACTGAAATAAGGCCCTCTTCCTGGGAAAAAGAATACAGTTCGAAAATCCTTTAAAACGTGGTATTCCAGAGAAACACGAATTGTTGACCTTCTGAAGTAAAAAGTGGCTACTTGACATTGACCAGTGGAATTGGTACCCGTCAAAATAAAATGTGAACTTGTCAAATTCATACTGAAATTATTAAAAATCGAAAAATTTATGAAAATCAAAATGATATTTTCGCATTTCAAAATGAGACTTTTTTAACTCAAAGTCAAAATGAGAAAACTCAAATACAAAACATAAAATTTAATATCATACTGCTTAAATCAAAATCAAACTGATAAACCCGATCCTCAAACCTAAATTTTAAAATTACTTCAGAAATATTGAGAAAATTATAAATGGTAATTAAGAAAACCAAAGTAAGACTTCTTAATTCCATAACGAGATAAGAAACATAAATTAATAAGAAAACTCCAACTCTAACCATCAAATAAATTCTGGTAATTTTCTACGAATAAATATGCAATTACCAGATTTATCTGAGTAGTAATCACTCTCGGGGAAGGTTGAAGTCGGCTGGTTGTTACTCTGATTTTGGTCCTCCGGGCAATTGACCCTGAAGAATTGATATAAACCCAAGACTAGACGGTCTCTGTTGCGGAGCTGACAGCGTTCCACAATCAGCTTTCCATTTATTAGCGTGCGACAGTCCTGATTCGGGCAAATGTATACCTTTGAGTTGTCCTTCTCAACTTCTATTGTGCAATGAGCTGACTGGATGCCCACACCTCCAAGTTTGATCTCAGCAAAGCTTCCAGATCCGATAACATTTCGGTCCTGTAAGAGTATTTAATAATTATTAAAAATTATAATTTTTTATAAGTTGACTGGTTTCAAATGTGTTGTGAATCAAAGTATTTAATTCGGTGAAATTTACTTTTAAATAATAAATAAGCATCTCATTTAGAGAGGGATCTGGATTCAGGTTCACGAGGTAGACCCGATCACTCTTCACGCGAATACCTTCAGGCTGGACGCTTATCCCCAGATTGCCAAGTGCAGATTGTCTAGTCTAAAAGTAAGAAAGTATAATAACTTCTACTTTTAAGTAGTATACACAATTTTCATAAAACTTTGAAAATTTATGAAAAGCAGATTAATCAAGCCTTTAAGAGACTGGGTTTTCCAGATATTAAAAAACGCGTAATCTTTTAATAACTTTGGAAAAAGGCGTTTGCGCATTCAACCTAAAAGACGCCAAATTATGGATTATCACATTTTGTCTAGAAAGTATATCAAATTCTTTCGAAATTCAAATTCTCTTCTAATTAATTAAGGTTTTTAATTGGAATTGATAAAATCGATCCTAAAAAGCAGCCTTTATCTTGATTTTTCTAAATAACTTATCAAAGTAGCTGGTAAATCAAGAACCAATGGTAAAATTAGAAATAATCAAACTTGGTTTACAGAAAAACACTAAATAATCCGTATCCGCAAAACGCATTTTCTTAGCGACGTTTATAGCAATGAAAGCTCTAAATTTAAAAGGATCAGCTTTTATTCTATCTTCCGGACAGAGTAATCGAAAAACGAAGAACCAAGCGAATATCATTGGTTGATTGCTTGTGGCCAATAGGATCTCGTCTGACAACCTAAATTACCTTTAAGCTTTCTAAGGAGTCTAGATATTCCCAGGTAAATACTGAACACTTGTATATTGTCTCTATACCTTTATTCAAAGGATTTTCTGCGGGAGGGGACAGACCGAAGCTGGGACAATCAGTCTCTTCTCCCTCGCTAGGGAATTTGGGGGTTTCAAGTTCAAGTCCTTCTCTGATTGGTTCTCCCTCTTTACTCAACACCTCACTACAACAACTTTCTATCGTTAAATCTCATCCATTACCGTTGAAGGTATTATTGGAACCAATTTCTAGAGCTTAAAAAACTATCCTTTTATCCAACAAATATTTTTTCCAGCTTTCGAATAAAATGAATTGAGTGTTAAATAACAGAAAAATATAACGAGAGGCAATAAAATAATACACTTTGCAAATGGATAAATTTCGATATCATAAATCTCAATATATATTTTTAGAAGAGTGAACTATCTTTGGAAAGAAGAGAGATAGAAAAGTATCAGCAGGATGCATTTCTTCAATGTCTACAAAACAGATGAATGTGATTGAAAGGGGTCTCATTTTAGAAATAAGTTTTCTCGCAAGTGTATTGCCCTAATGAGATATATTCTTACAGTAAGTTGAGTCCAGGGTTTCTTCAAGTCATAAAAATGTTTTTCTATGATAGATATACGCTAAACCAACTTAATAAAATCTATCACTCCGGACTCATTCTATTAAAGAGTGTCCGAAAAAGTAAAAATTAATTTATAATCTACGGATTTCCCAGAATAAGAGAAAAGGGATTCAAACCTTATTTCATATTTTTTCCTATTATGATCTGTTCAAAGTATAGTTTAGAAAATCATCAAATCATCAATTTATGAAATGATAGAAAAAGTGGGTCTTCAACTAGTGAGAGTTTGTGAGTCTTCATTTCTAGAAGAGAAATAAAATTAGACAGGCCAATCAATATATCACTCAAGGAATGCAATAGCTAATTCTATTGGTCAATTAAAATCAGCCAATGAAATAGGATTAAGATTTCTTTCGTCAACATTGATTCTTGAGAAGATTTTGCTCTCATTCTGTCCATTCTATGTTTGATTATGTATTCTTTAATTCACGAGAATCTATTTGAGAGATTACCTCAAGTTGATTTTTCGCCTCGTTCATTTTCTCCTCCCAGGTCTTTGAGTATTCTTTGATGAGGGTCTCCGATTGACTGAGTTGCTCTTTGATCTGAGGCGATGAGGTTTTCGCTGTGAAGAGTTCTTCGCGTAGTTTTTGGACTTCTTCACGGAGCTCCCTAGTGAAAGACAATTTACAATTGATAAGGCAGTTGTTTTAATCAAATAATGAAAATGCTTTATAAATAATACATTTTTATAATTCTGGTATCCTATCAATTTTCCTATCAAAAAATAAATGTCATATTAAAAAGGAACGGTTTCCTCGTATGACCCAGAAATGAGTTATAAAAGTCATAAAAATCAGTTCTAGAAGAATGTTTCCAAAGAGAGCAAGAGAACCAATTAATGTTGTTGATTATCGACCGACTGTATTTTCGAAAGATTAATACTTAAAATATTTTATGATAATTATAACCGCTTATTGACCAATGTTTCTGAAAATAATATAATCATTTTATATTACGAATGAGATATCAAATCTCTTAGCTTTGGTTTCATTTATTTTTCTTAATCTTATGATGAGTAAATAAAACATTAATATTCTTTATTTCAAAGAAAAAGATTCATTTACGAAAAAAAGATTTTTTTTAAGAAAATTGTGCTTAGAATTATAAACCATATTATCCTGGATTTTACTTTTATTCTATGAAATTTTCGATACCTATCATGCCTAATGTATCCGATACGATGTTATTGCATGAAAGGGTTTACATTTTTCTAGCATTAGTCTGGATAGTCTTCTTTAAATGTGTTCAACTTGTAAGTATGCTATGTTATGAAAATACCGATTATTGATCCAAGGTTAACTCACTTAATTAGCTTTGCATTCGGATCTTCATTTACAATTGCATGATTGACAATACTCTTGGCATGATTAGCATATCGGAGAGTTGACAGAGTCTCATCGTAATTGTCCAAAACTGGACTCAAAGTGGCGATCATAACAGTCTTTGAATTTCCACCAAGACTGTCCTTAAGAAAGAAATAAAAGTCAATCAGGTTACACAGAAAGTTTACAACAAGTGCCATGTTTGGTATCCTGCCTAAAGGTTTCAAGTTCTTGAAGGAATTCCCATGAATATTCTCGAGCACTGTTCAAGCTCGTATTAGTTGATTTTGAAAAAAACTTAAGATTATGCACTCTAAGTTTTCCAGACAAAATGTATGTTTTTTTAAAATACAGTTTCCTGGCAAAAATTCCTTTTATTTATTATACCTTGCTTGAAAAGGTATTTATTTTGAAATTTTATCCAGAACAGACAAAATACACTCATCATTAGATCGTAATTGTAATGGAAACAATCCCGCCGAACGAAGTAGAAAACACCAATGCAGAGCCGGAACAATATCTATGTGTGCGGCTAAATTTGAAAGGAGATGGTTTCAGTCAAGATATAAAGAGAAGTCTGAATAGTCTCATCCTGGAAAACTCTAACGGAATATGGTTAAGAATCGTTTTCAAGACGAAAGACTTTTCAACCTAACAAATTATCAAGAGAGGAAGAAAGAAATATAGTATACAAGTTCACAGGCGTATGTGGTGCCAGCTACATTGGACATACTACCCGACGAACGATGAAGAACGGTTGGGACAGGATCGAAGTTTAAAATTCTAAACAGAATCTCAAGTACAGACCTTCTCAACCTTAAAATAATGAAACGATGGCCAGGCTGAATTTTTTGGAGTTTATTTTTTCTTTCAATAATCTAGTTTATTTTATTCTACATTATAGGAATTTGTAAAACAAGAATTCATTCAATTTTTCTAATTTTGTAATTTAACCTATTATCCGATTGAAGAACTAAAGATTTCGGTTGAAATATATTTTCTTCATGTAAATTTCCTTATGAAATTCCTTGTTAGGGCACTGCTTTTTGAAATAAGAACACGAGATAATTTTGAGGCTATTTCTATCTTTCGTGCGCTTTAAATCTATCTACTATGGTCGAGACTATTATGTGTTAAAAATCCATATACAAGTAAATTCAAATGGCCGCCATAGATTTCTCGCTTTTTAAAGGCTACTGAATGGAAATATATTCTGTTCAAGCAAATTATTCCGCTTCTAAAGATAATCAGATTTTTGAAAAATATTCTCCGCTTAGATTTTGAAGATCTGGCTAATTTTTAACTAGATAAGGCGCATCAGTCACATCCTTCTAACAAAAGGCTTTTAATTGAAAGGATAGAATTGTTCATATAGTTCCCAAATAGTCGAGAGAACCCGGTTTAAGTTTTGGCGCAAGTTCAAATTAATTTGAATACGATTTTTATACACAAATTATTTTGGCCTGTTCCACCTAGAATAACTCGTGAAATCATGTCTAGATTACGATTGGCCGCGATCTAAAAGAGGTAAAATCAAAAAGCAGTGCCCTACTATAGAGGTCATACGGACGTATATAATTACATACGTCACCACCTCGCATATAAAAGTTCATTAATATTCCTCCTTTTTTATTCCTGGCTTTGCTAATCGAAAAATTACAAATTTTATTTCACATCTTCAATCCTGACTATGATGCACTGACAGTGAATATCATCCCTCATGAGTATTAGTCCTTTGGTTTGCTCTACGGATCATGATAACTGAGCAATTATCAATTGTTATCAATTTGTAATCAAAGTAATAAAAAGTTATTTATCACGTATTTGAAGTGAAGTAAGCAAGTTTCAGGATTTTAAATTTCAATTGAACATCTGATCAACGATTTCTTTTTGTTCAATAGTGATTAATGAGGAAAGAAGCTTGATAAGCTTCTTAGTCCCAGTAATGATACTGCCAATGAAGAATTCTCGGATAAAATTTAGACGCTGTATTCTGGCGACTAGCCTTCTGTAGGTTCAGATGTGAAATTTGATATTTTTAGTTCCGATTACCAAATTTTCAGGAGCATAACTTTTGCTTGGGCTAAAATTTTCCGAAAATTGATGATTATTTTAAGGTACCTACTATTATTCAATCAAGCTAACGATGCAAGCTTATTATTAGGGCTACCAGATGCACTTTTTTTTATTCGCTCAATAGCTTATCAAATGAGTTCTCCCTCCGTCAACTAAGAATACCTATGAGAAAAGATGCAAATGAACATTTTTGCATTTTTAATCATTTTCAAAATTTCTATATAATTAGTGTAAAAACCATATTTTTTGACGGAAATAGTAGTAATTATCAAGGAGTGGTACAAAATTTTCAATTAACCACTTCAATCAATATGCTTCATTATAAGAGAAAATTATACAAAAATTAATTATAACCAAGCTACTTAGATGAGCAATCTGACAAATCAAAGTGAATTGTTAAAGTTTTGGTTAATAAATATTTCTGAATCACCAAACCATAAGTAGATACGTTTCTGATGTTCATAAGGAAGAGAATTTGTTACATCACACATTTTAAACTCATGATAATATTTAGCAATAAAAACACTTTTTTGCACTTTTTCAAATTATATTCGCACCTTTTCGAATTATTTTTGCAATTTTCTGGTAGCCCTACTTATAATACTCAAGACTACTCATGTTGCTTTTTGTCATTGATACTCTTTCTTTGTTTATCGTAATAAATGAGCTCTTTTACACAACAATCCCAAATATTTAGACCAAAAGAGGTTTATACATGAAATAAACTCACATGCACGCTTCAAAGCTTCTGGTTTGTTTCTTACAAGATTGAATTTTAAGATTTAAAAACTCTACGTGAGGATCTTTACAAGAAACCATGAAGAAGGTTGTTTTTTTTTCTTAGAAAAATCCAGATCAGTTCAATCATTTTTGATCCAAAACTAGGAAAATCCCGAAATCGTGGAAGCGTAGTTGGTAAACGACAAGAAGCCACCTAAAATCAAGGCACGAGCAGTACTCAAAAAGGTGAGAAAACTCACTGACCCAAAATCGACTCCTACCAACCAAGATTTGGTCCTTGTCCCTGCCGACGAGTGCTATCCTGGCCCTGCTGATGTGCACCATCCGGTCCCGACCGAAGAGTCCCCCCTAGATACTGCATCCAACGCTGGCCTCGAACCGGTCTTTACTTCAACTCAATTGGTAACAACAAATGACAGCTCGACATTAGTCGATAATTTCATCGCCAATTTAGACTTCCACCTTGACAACTCTACATACCGATGATAGGAACACGTCACTTCCCATGACAACAACCATGTCTACCCCTTTCCGCAAACGTAATGCCACACAGTCTCCAAGGCAGAATAAAAGTAAAAACAAGAAGAAGCTAACATACTCAAGGAAATAAGGCATATTAGGTCCTCAAACATTTTTTAAAGATTTATCAGATGGTTGAAAGGATTATTTCATGTATAATATCAATTATAAGGGACTTAATCTGTTCTAGCAATTTCCAATACCAAAAAGACAAGATTTGGGCATATCAATTCATTCTTAACGGGGCGAAAGCAAAGAAAGATGCTTGCAAAGTTCATTTAGAACAGAGCAATTTGGTCCTTGAAATTAAGAACGGTTTTAGGTTCAAAAGGAAGGAAAATCATAAAAATCCTTTGTAATGTGCATCCTAGGTTTTTAAGTATTGAGATAATTCTAATTAACCATTTTCAAATATAAGCACCGGGTTGCCCTAGCCATGATTTGACTACAGGCCAATGCGACTCAAAATAAACCTTTGAAATAGCACCTTGAGTTTGTGTTTCCTCGTGTTACTCAATATTGAATTATTTTAATTTAAAGAAATAAGAATCTTACCCGAGCCAATATTTGATTATTTTTTGTCATTCATGTTTGTATTTTTAGTTCACGAAAAATAATATCCAAGAACTAATTGCTGATTACTAAATCCATATTGCAATGATTTTTTATAATAAAACGGTAAGAAATACATAAATTACACACTTTATTTAAGGCGTTCACTTGATTTATGTTTCTCGTATTTATTCCATTAATTATCAGGAAACAGTGACTGTTTTATATATCTAAGCTGAGATCTCGTTGTACATTTCCTCATAAAAGTTGTTATCAAGCCACATATCACTCTATTTATAGACGACAAATACAAGCTAAGAGGCTCCACAGATTCTCAATAAAATTTATTTTTTCTGGCTTGAATATCAAGTTTTAACGATAGATATCAATGGAATTTTTCTGAGTATTTTTTAAAGATTTAGTCTAGGCCTAGCACCTATTAATAAAAAGGACGGATATATTAACGAAGTGGTAATATTTAAAATATGTATTTTAAAAGGTAATATTTTGGGTTGTTCTAGCTATTATAACGCATGCTATTTGTTTCTAATGACTTGAAACATTGAGAGAAAAAAGAACCTATTATTACTGAATTTATAGGAAAGTAAAAGACCCAGCAAACCTTTTATAATTACTGGGGGCTTCAAAAAAGGAGCTACTTCTGATATGTTGTCAAGAGTTAAGAGAAAACTAGGAACGAAAAAGGTCTATGTGGCTTATTTATCGAAATAATTTGGCTACTTTTGACTAAATTCTGGAAAATTTAAAGGATTGCTTTATCAGATTTTAAAGTCAGATATAGGCTCCTCTGATATCTTGAGATAGGAATAGGTATCTCTTCAAAGGTATGTATAAATATGGTCAACATATGATCGAACAAAATTCACCATGTCTTCTTATACCATCAAGAAATCCATTAGGGGATATTCAAACGAGCTAAAATTGGATAAAATCTTCTGGGTCATTTATACTGTAGGATATGTAAATTCTCTTTTAAAGGATCGAAAAAGTGCAATATAAAGAAAAATTTGGATTCAAACAAGGACTCGGCTGAAATCAGAAGCTAGACTTCATATCTCGAGATTTCAACTTTAGAATAGCAGAGTTATTTCTTAGAGCTGGAATTCCACTAAACAAACTGGAAAATCCTCATATAAAGCAAATGTTTCGAGATATTGGTATCAGAAGTTATTGTGGAGAATTCGCTCGAGGTCATGTGGACACACTCTACTTAAACGAGATGGCAATAATGGAAGATATGGTCAGAAGAAATGGCCAGTTTTCCTAATTGTTGATGAGAGCAATGTCAACAATAAAGTAATATGCAACATACTTATCGGCTCAAGGGATAAGCCGAGTGTGAACAGAGTCTGTGATGTAATTGAAGTTGAAGAAAAATTAGATTCTCAGTTCATCAAAAATACATTCGAGCTTTTAAAATTGAACCTAAAAATGTTCTACTCCTTACTTACGATGCAGCTGGGTACATGGCGAAGGCAGACGAAATCTTAAAGACGACTGATTTCCCTAATCTATTTCATGTTACATGCTTTGCTCATTTGCTTCCTAACTGCGCTATGATGATTGAAGAGAATTACAATAACGTCAACAACCAATTATTACAAGATGGGGACCGTAGTTGGATGCAGGGAATTATTACAGGGACAGAATAAGTGATTTTTGCCTTAAATGACGAGCAACTTCTGTAAGATTTAGGAACGATTTAGAGATGTTATATCAGACTCTGGGTGCTAATTTAATGCAGCATTTTCATCAGATCCAAAACTTTGATTTCAAGGAAGATCCACTCGGAATAAAAGGATACATTGACTAGCGATTGAGTTCAAATGATTCCCGAGCAATTGTTGAAATGGGGATATTTCTATAACCTATTGAAAAACAGCACGTGGATATTCTATTGACCATACTTTGTCGACCAATAGAAATAGAAGATCTAAAATTGCTTTGTAATTAATCATATCCTGTGATATACAAAACATCATGAAATAGTAATTTTTAAATAGGAAATTGAAACCCTCAAAGAAGAAAATAAAAGTTCTCACTTTCAAAAGCCATGTTAGAGTTGAATCCCGATATGGTATGAACAGCTTTCCATTTGACGTGCCCTTACTGCTGGAGGCACTGGAAAGAGATGCTATTACTCTCATGAGTGTGGCTAATGATTTGTTGATATTACAACCTTCACGGAGACGTCTACCTTCGGTACCAGTCTTACGGGCTCTCTCAGACCCGGCCAGGTCGACAAGGCTAATTCGGCTCACCTTCTCGCCTTGCTTCTAGAAGATAAATTTATTTTACTCTCCAGGCATTTAACGAAAAAAGTTTAGTTTTAAGTTTATGAGAAGGATGAGAGTTTTTTTCTCTGAATAAACCTAATATCAACCATCAGCACGATTAAGACTCTGTTAATAAAACATCATGTCGTATTTTAAAGTGGACTTTGACCTCCTTTTAGCGTAAGAAAATTGTGTGACATCCACATTTTTCTCATGGCACATTTCTTAAATAACTTGATGAAATTATTTCAATCATTCCACATTACACCTTGGTAAGATTCAAGTCAAACCTGAATTTAATGACCCTGAATTCAGAAAATAAAATATCTGATATTCGTTGTGATTATGTAGGGAATTGCAGGACAAAACTGGTTCACAGGGTTTCCCAACGGATATTATAGCTTTAAAAATCTGAACTGCCATCTTAAAAACACATGAAACTCTGAAATTTCGGAAAATGTCGATTTAAATTTTCTCATCTGATTTTGTAAAAGAAGAGAGATATTGTCTTAATTGAATGGAAAAACCGTAAATCATTATACTAATCGCATTGAGTGGAAGATGATGACTGCTACCTGAGATGAAAATTAATGAAGATGATCACTGTTAAAATGTCATAATTTCATTATTGAGAAGTAATTGAAGAATAAGAGAAATTAAAGAATACTGTAAACTCTAGTTAATTGCAACTTGGAGTTTTACTAGTGATTATAAGAGACACATGAATAACGACCATCTGATGAGGCTGCATTGTTTGAAGAGATTTTTCAAAATAAAAAATATTTTTACACAAAAAATGATTTAGGAAAAGTTCTATTTAAGCAAATTTCTAGAGGCAAATGACCAGTTTTAGTCAAGAACACCCATCATTGCTTAGAATTAGCTTGACTCGAAGAATTTCCCTGCAAGCGAGATTATAGAGCTATACAATTTTCAAAAAACATTCAAGATTCAAAAAAGGTTAAATGTCTAATATGTTTAGTAAAATCTTGTTTTAAAAGTTTTCAATTATAATTCAAATTGAATTTTGCATAAAAATGAATTCAAAATCATTGAATTAAAACAGGATTTAAAATTTTTCACAAAATTCATTCGAAAAATTTTATACATTCTAGGCAGAAGCGGTATAGTGAGTTGCCTTGTTGATTAAAAAAAATTCTCTATATAAGCTTTGATCAGAGCGTCGAAATGTCTGGAAATTAATCTTTTCTCCCAAGTTAATTTCAGCCCAAGGTAAGAAAGAAATCTTAATTCTTGAAAAGAGTATTTTTTTAAAGTTGACTGACACATTTTGGTCTATACCAATAATTAAATACGCATATGAGAATTTTTTTTTTCAATACACTATGGTCATATCTGATTTCTCAAAGGCCTGACAAATAAAGGCCGAATACCACCAAAATTACCCAAGAATAATTAAACCGATATTAAAAAAAACCTTTAAAATGTTTGATTGCTTGCTTGCTCAGATTTTGGATATCGGCCACTTTTGGTGAAATTTTTTCATCGGATCATGGCCACAAAGGCCAATCTGAAATTCGTAAAGTAATTCTAACAAAATTCAAATTTACAAGTTTTTTGAGAAAATGTTTAGCCTAAATCTGCGCGTTGCGACAAAAGAAGATAAAATAATCCAGCTTATCAATTTGCTTGATAAACAGTAAATCAGTACTAACTTGACAATAATGAGGAAATTCGAAATGATTGGGAACTTATCCACAATAAGGAATCGACTTATTCCACAATTGTCTCCGGTGTGGTATTTTCATTAGCTTTAGTTAATTACTGTCAATTTACAAAGGCGTAATTAAACCCATGAATCATATTAATCTCTCACTATTTACTATTAATAAAAAAACGATTATATACTTCTCGCCAAAATGTATATAATCGATGATCATTCTCCATACTAATCAAATTTTGGTGACAGATACCAGTTATTATGAAAATCGTTCTTGATTGCCTTTCGGGACTTATTTTTCGAAAATTAAAAGGTTAAGATATAACATAATGATACAATTATAGGTTTTCATTGATCAATGGTTAAATAATCAAGAGAGAGATTTAAAAAAACTTTGTTTTGAGACTCTGCCAGTTTCAAAATAAAATTCACCAATTATGGACTAGGTCAATGTAAGTGACGCGTGATTTCCTTTTTGTGGTTTGATTTTGAATTTCCTTATTCATGTTATTTCATTACTGATTTACTGTATTTTAAATTCCATCGCTTGTAGGTTTAATGTGATAGTTTGAGTAAATTACTAATTATCACTAGAGCTACAAAAGAAGAAAAAAGGTCATTAGTAAGGCTACCAAAAAGGTGGTTTTCAAATTTAAAAAAAAACATTATTTTTATGAAAAAAAAAAGTTTTAATATCCACAAGGTACGACTTAGAGGGGTCATCTAGACATGCAAACATTATATTAGCACACCGATCCTTCCGAATCTCAGATTCATCAGCAATGAAAAACAAGCTTGTTTATAATGTTCTTCCTTCGATTTTTAAATTAATGACTTGAAATATGGCAAGAACTATTCCTAGACATGTTTCGACCTTTCGTGTCTCTTCAGTAGGACTATGTTCACCGAACCCCTGAATGGGTAACAGCAACAACTCGGACTCTCTAACCAATGCGCTGCCGAGTTTCCACACTCCAAGTCAGATTTATATAGAATATATAATTTGGATTTTAATTTTTCTTGATATAGCAATTGATCGACGATTTTGTAGTATTTTACAATTTTATTACAGGGGAAACTCGTTAGATGAAGATTGCTGAAGATTTTCTTCCTTTGATAAATGTGATCAATTAGTCCACAAAGTCTTTCATTAGAGGGTAAAAGCTGATGGATCTCTTCGAATATAGATTTCTGGACGTATAAAGAGGCATTCCAGCAAGCTATACTTTCCTCGAACGGCTTAGGTTTTTGTATTGTCAGCTGAATTAACGAATATGTGTTGAACTTATGCAAAGCATTCGTGTGTTTTATAGAAGATCTGTGCTGATCCCCGAAAATCGTCTTTGAACACAAGAAGTCCTTAGGACATAACTTGCAGAGAAGCCTCTGCTTTTTGACAGAAATCAACGACAACGTATCATTACTAAAACTCTAAGTCAATAAATTAGGATTTTTATTAGATCATCGGTAAATATGGACTTTAAAATTATCTCGAAACTATTCATAGCAACAATCCTTACCTCAAGATTAGGCTTGCTTATCTTTGTACCCTTTGGATAATTTTTGGCTATCATTGTAAATTTAGCAATAATTTCACAAAATAAATTTATTTATAAGAGAGGCTCCTAGTTAGATCAAGTGATCATTATTAAAGCCCCAATATTTTGTTACATAATTTTTCAAAATATTAACTTCAAAGAAAAATTAGCTAAAATTCTGAACGAGTTCTCTTTTCGCTACTCTCAAGCACTTTCTAAGCAATGATGGACATCTTTGAAGAATAAAACTGACCAATCTCTTGGAGTTCCTGACAATCTATCCTTAAAAATAATTAAATGCCATTTTTCTGATGTTCTAGTCTTGACAGAGGTCTGACTCAGTGTCAATGATGTGTCATAAATTGATATCTTGTAATAAACACAGAAATTGCTTTTCACGAAGGATTGTATCGCATTTTTGAGGGATATTTATAAAAACAATAATTAACAATAATGAGTCATTTCCTGTCATAAAATGATGACACCACTCTTCTGACGATATATCAATGTAACCTTTCTCGAAAATTAATTTAATCAAAATTCAGAATACAATAATATTCTACCGATTCTTAATATACACCAATGAGGCTGATTTCTATTAGGGTTAAAATTGCACATTTTTTTAAATTTTGTATTTCAGTCTACAAAGTGCAAACTTTATACAGAGAAAAAGTTGCAAATGTACAATTTTTATTTTTTCTATTACTCCCAATTATTACTGATGAGATCTCAGTGCTACATTAAATACACTTTCTCAAGTATGTAGCAGACAGAATTCTGAAATTAAAAGGTATTCCTCTAGCAGATGAGTACTGCTTTTGAAGTTAATTATTAAATTATTATTTTGATAATAAAATAAATCCAAATTTTAATAATTATTTGAAGCATAGAGTAATTTATTAATAAAACTCAAAACATCTCCGAAGGGTTTATAGAGTTGCAATTTTGAATCATATCATGTTTGAAAACGATTTATTTATTTGATGTGAATTTGCCGTAATTCTATATAGGGCTATCCAAATGGACTAAAATGGACTTTGATTTATTTCATTTGTTTATCAGTAAAAGCTAAGAAAAGTTGTTAAAATTTGCTTAGCCCTCTCGGTAGGTCTTTAACCCTTTAAGACCCGGTGTTGCTCCTAAGCAACATTGACTTTTCTTATCGTTTAACATATATTCAAGGTCGTAAAATACATCAAGTCACATCATTTCGAAGAAGACATTGTAGGCTTTCTGATTATATATTTTAGGTTATTCAGTCAGTTATTTGAAAAAAATATATTAGCCGTCGAAGTTTGAAAAAAATATATTTTGTAATTTTAAGTTTTACTATTTTCCTCATCTTACGTTGTAGAAGACTTG
>JJOG01004592.1:0-12857 GCA_000715275.1 Gyrodactylus salaris
CTCCCATTAATAAAAGATAGGGGGAAATGCATGTTTAGACTGGAAACGGTTTATTAGAATGCATCCCGATCGATTGGGAATGATGGAAGAAAGACAATCGAGTCCCCCTTTCCGTAAGAAATAACTGGAAATCCATTCAAACACATAAGAAGAAGCTTCTTGAAAAAAAACATCATGCATCAGACAATGGAGGGATCCACAACTGTGCCAAACTTTAGCATTACTGCTCAATTTGAGTTCTTCTTAAACATTCAAAATCTTTGGAAACTTAGTCTTTTTCACTCAATTAAAATTCTATCGGTTTAGGAAAACTTTTTAATTGTTTGGAAAAATTAAAAAAGAGTAGATTGGTTTTGAGTCCTGTAAAGTAGATGGTGTATGCTGGATGAACTTGAGAGAGATTGACCAGCGAGAGAATGGGGTAGACGATATATATTTAGTGCGAAGAACGAGGGTGATTAATCGACGGAACCCAATGATGTGAATGCTGCTCTTTTGACTTTTCAACTTTTAAAGACAACTGAAGAAGGGAATGATCCAACCAGTCCCGAAACGTCTTGTCCAAAAAACCCATTGTTACAACTATTATTATTCCGTCGATTGGGAGTCCCTCATTTCCATCTTTAATGATGTGCAAAGAAACTACCCTATTGTACAACCTATTTTTCCCGAGGTTAAATATAGAAATTCATTCTATCAAAATCTATTTCAATTATATCCTGATGAAAAGATTTGTTTTATTTTGAGAGTTAGAACACTGCTAATTGAAAAAAATTAATCCAGATCTTAAAGGTTTGAAAAATATAGAGGATAATAAAAAATCTTCAAAAAATCTCAATTTTATTTTGGATAAGCACTACTCATAAGTAGAAACGCACTTTTATTTTAGATAGATCTGAGATGAATCAATTTTTACATCCAATTCTTAAAAAATGAATTTTTGGTAATCTCTGAACAAATCTGATTTTTCAACCATTGTTTACTTATGAGAAGTGCTCATCCAAAAGATAATTGAGGTTATTTTAAGAAATTTTTTTATCGAATTTGTACTCAGTATCCTCTATCAAAACTTTAAGATCTTGATAAACTTTTTTCAATTAGCAGTGGCCTAATGAAGGTGATACGAGATACCAATTTTGCGGAGTTTCTTAGAATCATCCGTAGAATCTAAAAAACTAACAATACGTTTAAGGCTAGAAAAACAATCAAACTTTCATAGATATCTTCAAGTTCCAAGATAAATTCACTCAAAGGGTTCTTGGGTTAGGAATTTGGAAAAATACTTATTTTTCAATGAAAATAATGCGTATTTTCGATCTAATTTCAAAATATGAATTTTGGTCTCTTTCTGTCAAAACACACACCTTTTTAGTTCTAATCCCAAATTCATTCAACAATCCCTACTGTTTGCCAAATAAAAAAGGACTTGCACTAGAATACGAAGGTCAAAATTGTTTTTAATATTTTCTAATTATTACCTTGCAATAATTTCTAGTTTAAAAAAGTGGAATTTTAATGTGAATAAGGGTATCCCAAGTATAGATGAAATATACGCCCATGTTCATCTCGCTCAAGCTACATGGATAACATTTGAGGACAACTTACTACTGTACTCTTCTCTCTCAATAAATATCAAGATTGTCCTTGTGGATTATTTTTTCATTTTAAAAGTGCTCCTTGGAACTTTAATTGAGCAAGAAATGTGACCTCAACTACTCTGTTTGGAAAACAACATGGAACTTTGTGAATGAGATCAGAATTCCTTTCAACTTTTCCGTAGCACAGTTGGATTTTATCTGATTCTTCGACTCAAAAGAATGGAAAGATTAGATAATACAAAACGCATATTTTAAAAATGAAATCTATAGAAATGTAGAAAGTTTAAAAAAAATAAAAAAAATGTATTGAGTTAAAATTAATACAGGTCTGTGAACCTCTACATGATAACGTGGTATTATGCTATTTCAGCCAGCCTATCAATTTTTGACGTCTACTAAAATTTGAAAAATGATCAGTCATACATTTTAAATTCCAACATTCTCAGTCTCATGATATGACTAAGCATTTTAATTGGACTTTAAAATAATTTATTGCAGGAGAGGACCGCCCAGTATTTCAATAGTTTATTTGATGATTTGAATTTTAGAAGGGTTAATATGGACATAAAGTTAACACAGAAGTCAACCGGTGACGTTTATTTTGATAGAAAGAACATTTTTTTGTGATAAATCGTTATTGAGAATAAAATAATGTACCCGAATTTTTTTTCTCATGATTTGTTTATATCAGACTCAATATACTTGCATTTTATATCGGATCAGCTGACCGACTAACCGGTTATTATTTTCTCTAACCGGACTGTTTGCATACAATTTTGGTAACTTTTAAAAACATTTTGAATTAACAGTTGATTTGATACTGTTTGAAGTTCATAAATTCTGGAGCGATTAGACCAAGGTTATAAATGGGGCTACCATATGGACCTTTTTTATTCGTTCAATAGCTCATCAAATGAGTTCTTCTCCCAGAAAACTAATTCCCGTCACTTAAAAATGCCTATGAGAAAAGATGCAAATACACTTTTTGAGGCCTTTGCACTTTATTGCAAATGAAATTTTCCAATTTTCCAAAAACACTACTAAATATAGATACTTTTAAATAAGAAATTAAATTCTCTCTTAGTTGAAATAAAAGTAGCACTGAAAATAGTAAAACACAGCGAAAAAGTTGGTTTCATTCGATTTTATTGTTTCTCTTCGTTGTTCATGATTCTGAAATAAAGAATCAATGTATTCATTCTATGCGTGTATTATGTTAGAAAAAAAGGATTTGGTACAAAAACATTGAATAAAAGAATATACAAAAGAGAAACAAAATTATTTTCTAGAGAGTAAAAGATAAATTAATAAAATCGCTCAAAGCAGGGCGTTTCCTAGATCTGAAATAGGGTATGAATAAATTAATGCATATTGAGAGTAGAAGAATATAAAATAATGACTAAAATGAACAGAAAAAGGCAACTTCTGTTAATGATATAGCGTTTTCTGTGAAATGTTATAGTTATCTCAACCTAAGGTGATGATGCTCTAGCAGCCTGGTAGGTCTATGGATTTTGAGAGAGTTTGAATAATTTATTTCTTTTCAATTTTCACAAAAACAAACCATGCTCTGAGAAGTGTTCTCAAATGATTAAAATGTTATCTACCGTATGCAAAAGGCTTGATTAATTCTGCATTACATTTCTGTATCTCAGACATCCTTGTGAGGAATATTTTGGCATTTTGATCACCATGATCGTCAGTTTTATCTTAGTTTCTGGACATTTTAATGAATGGTATCTAGAATGAATTGTGACGTCTGAAATCCGCTCACTTTTTTAATAGCCTCCAAAAAATATAGCTTTATTTCAACTGATGAATTTCAGTTAAACTTGAAACAAGAGGTCTTATCTATAATCTGAAGAAATTTCGAAATTTTCATTTACCCGATATTATTTGTTGTTGATATCTTAAGAACTGGGCAGGGTGGTTAAAAATTGATATTTTATATCGAAAAGCAGACGATGGTAATCAAAGACTAAACATTTAGAATTTTGAGAGATTTAAAGCCTTACAAATATAAATATTGAAGTTCAATGCAAAACGAATTACATGATTATTTGATTGGAAGTCAAGTGTAGCAAGATTTCCATGTAGATTATCGTCTCTAGACTCGAATTCTGCTTTTTATGCAAGAAAATAATGTCACAGGAGTGGAAATCCGATATGAACAAAAGTCGTGAGATTTTTCGTCATGTTCAGAAACTACTTCAAATTGGCTGCTCTATTTATTTATCAGTGGAGACGAATTAAATCTTTTTCAGCTTGCCCTAGCCCTGGCAATTCAAATATGCTCTGAATCTCATTTTCAAAGAAGATTTGTTTGGAATAAAATCTAGCAGTTCTTTTACACAGAATATAAATCTACAGACGATAATCTACATTGAAGTGTTGATACATCTTACTTTAAAGTGTTTTTTGATTTACTCTATTTTATTAAATCTTAATCAAATTTTTTCTATAATCTTGACTATTTTTGAAAAAAAAAAGTTTTTTATTCTTACTTTTGACCTCACCAAATAATGTTTCATTTCTTCTAAGAGTGTTGAGATGAAAATTCTCTTTATTTTTTATTTTAACTATGCGTACGTTACTCATCGAAAGATGAAAGATAATTTTCACTCTAAGGAATCCATGAGTCGAATATCTTTTATCCCTATTCAAGTGACTCTAGCAAAGCTTTTTTCCACAATCAATAAGGCGAGCTTTTTGTAGTCCCATCTAATGAAGTAATCCCAAGATTCTTTTGAGATGTGAGCTACTTGTACAATGGACATGCCTATTCAATGACTCAGTGAATATTTCCAATAGATGTGTACTACTTTTTAGTAGGTAAGGGAACTGATTGTTCAATTGGATTAAAGAATGAATTTGAGACAATTATTGTTTTTTATCAGATTAATGAGCAAATTTTTCAGGTGGGTAACTTTTCAATTTCAAGAAAAATGCATGCATAAGACTCAAAAGTTATCACATTTTATAGACAAAGGAATGAGCTTTTGATCGGTATAAAATTATACAGGATTTAAAAGTTTGGGTATCAACAAAAATGCCATTACAATCTGTCAAAATTCCAATTTTCTAAAATCTTAAAACCGATTTAACTTCGACATTTTGAATTCAATTTAAAGATGTTGATCCTAAGAGTAATCTAAAGTTGAAATTTTTCTATATAATCAACTGTTATCCAAAAAAAGTTGAGTCCAAACATTCTTCTTGAATTTGCCTTGCTCATTATTCTGAAATTGTAAAAATTTATATACCTGGATCTACCCTTCAACGACCAGGAAATTTCTCGCCCTTTCAAACTTATTTCTCAAAAGAAACAATTTTTGGTGCCAAGGTTGAGCTATTTCAGGTTTTATGAAAAATTACGATTTAAAATTTATGCCAACTTCTAGTCTAAAAGTTTTTCCAAAATATAACAAATTTAAGAAATGATTTCCGGCATCCGATGGGCTAGGACGGTTAATTGATTAGTTTTTGGGTCACTGCTTACAGAAATCAATTTTTGCTTGATTGATTTAAAGAGAATTGTCATAAACCAAAAAAATAATCTAACTACGCACGAAAGATATGATGAATTTCTCTCGGCATAATTTAGTCTTAACTGACTTCATTAGTTGCTCTGCTTTTTAAGAAAAAGTTATTTCAAATCCTTCCATGAACCAAAAATCATTTAGAATCATTAATTGAATAATATAAATCTCTAGGATCAATCACTAGGGACTAGAACAGAAAAAACCTCATTGTTAAATAAAGCTGAAACGAGTCAGTTTTTAACGAGATTTTAAAATTATTAAATCTGTAAAGTCTACCCTAATAAAAGGTTTTTCTAAAATGTTCATTCAATTAAACTATCAATTTTGCTGAGTGCCATCATGAAAAACTTTGACGCATAGATTTTGCTTTAAGAAACTGTTTCAGATACAAAAACAAAATTTCAAGAGTAACGTAATCGCTTTTTTTGCTTAAATAACTCATGCATAGTGCAGATTGAATGCCCAATTGAGGCTTTTCAATTTTGTTTAAATTCTGTCCTAGTATACTTGCCAGTACCGCATAGTATGTGAGAAAGCACGAAACTCATCTTAAATTTAACCGGCAGGATTTGAAAAATATATATATTTTAAAAACACATTGCTCTACTCTGCCATTTATAAATATTCCCCGATTCAACAAGTTTATCGGTCTAAGAGTCTTCTGTAAAAATACATGCAATACCATGTTTTATAACACGAGAGAGAAATAACTGGGATATATTAGGGCTAATTATCCCTATGGATGTGTTAATAGCTAATGAACGTTAGATGGGATGAATCATACTATTGTTATCTCCAGAATTCAGATCATAACCCACAGAATTTTCATGATTTCCCTTTTTTCATATCTTATTATTTCGTTTTTTATTTTCAAAATCTAGTCTATTGCATGATTCATACAGCTTCCCTTTGTGTAGAGGGAATAGTTCATTGCACGTTAGATAACTGCTTTCCCTATTTATGGTCATGTATGTTATCATTCTAGAATTTCCCATAGAATGACCTGAAATCTAATTCATTATAATTTTTAATATCATTTTGATACTTTCCATAGGAATATTTTTCAAAGTAACACGTTTCTAGAATGGTTATTCCCTTGCTAAAGAATTTAGAGAAATATTATAAATGAGAGACAAGATTTAAGAGTTGATGATGATCTTAAGGATCATTATAACAGAGTTTTTGTCCAAAAATAGAGTGAATTTTACTCTTGAATGCAGTCAACAAAGAATGACTCAGCTAGATACTGTCATAATATTGTATGATTAACTTGATTAGAAACACCAATTCAATAGTCAAAAATTATCATTTTTGTTATAAATTATGATAAATTGCTAGCAAGGCTATCTTACATCTCCGAGAGGTACACGTGCACGGAACGTTTAAATCTACTCAAAAAATGAGAGGTAGAAAACTCGTACGATTTCATCAAGTCGTAAGAAGTAATTTTATTTTGTAAAATTTAGTTTTTTGAATAAAATAATTTATCGTTTGGTTGCAATTTAATCAGTTATTCTCTAAATAGAGATCGACGAATGTTACATTCAGAGTATTTGGTAAACTTTCTCAAGCTACAATGGTTTCTTAAATGTTAAGCATGTTCAAATTGAATCCTTATGAGAGTATTTAGGAAAATGAAAAAATACTTGAATCATTCAAAAATTATTTTATGAAACGCAAAATTGAAATTCAATTACCGATCCCTTTGGTTTAAATGGTCTGTATTTGGTTAGTTGAATAATGAGGAAAAAATCTCTATTCATTACTATGTAAAAATGAAAGGAGATTGGACCATTCAAAATTTAAAATTTTGAATCAAAAAAGCGCTAAATCTTATTTTCAACCAAGACCAATGGAAAATACAAATTAGCAACTAATGTAGAGAGAATATGGATTAAACTGCATGAAGATGCTATTAGTTTAACCTAAAAAAGTTGGGACGAAGATTTGATAGGTATATTCATGACCAGTTGAAAAGTTTATACAGATCTTACAGTTTTGAAAAATATAGATGACGCTCGATAAAAAAATTTCTTCAAATAACCTCAATTATCTTTTGGATAAGCAAGTAAGTAATTTTTTAAATTTTTTATTTTTTGATCAAATCTGATTTTTCAACCATATTTCACTTATGAGTAGTGCTTATCTTTAAGCATCTTTAATTTTCCAAAAGATAATTGGGGTCATTTGAAGAAATATTTTCATCGAATTTGTATTCAGCATTCTCTATATTTCTCAAAACTGTGAGATCTGAATAATCTTTTATCAATTAACAGTGGCCTTATGACCAGCTGCATTGAACCCTTCACAAGTTGCAACAAGATCAAATCTATTCAATGACAGGGGAGTTACTTTAGAATTAAAGTGCCAAAATATAAATACTAATCTCTATTTAAAGTACAACGCAAGATTAGAATAATTAAGAAAACATTTTTTTTCACATTTTTCCTTTCTCGTCTCTGCTATTTAAATGAGAACGGAATTATCATCTTATTCTGATCTCATTAGGGCAACTATGAACACGAGGACAGATGAAGGTATTATATTGAAAACAAAAAATAGAACACTGTACTACTATGTTGAGATCGGGGGTGGAAAGCAGTGATTTATGACAAAAGAGGAGAAAGAAATTACACGTCGTACACTAGATGTAACACAGTGTGTTGTATTATTACAAATCTATTGGCAAAGACAGATATGCATTGATTGAATTCACTCTAAAATAATGATTTCCCTAATTCATTACTCAAGTTAAAAAACGAAAGAAAAATTACGTTAAATTTATACTCTTACAGGGATACAGTTATCAGTAGGGCTACTCAAAATAGTCCGTCGAAAAAAACTTGGGTCAGTTTTATGACCTTAGAAAAGTCCGGAAAAAGTCCATTCTATAAAAAAGAAGGTTTTCATCATAATATAAGCCAGATATATCAATCTAAATTAAGATTATTCTCAGGCCGGTAGCAAATACCGTTCACTCAGAAACTTTATATATTCGAATTCGTATTCGGAATACATGATCTATAGCAATTTTTTTCATTCAGTACTGGCCTACTATTCAAAATGCAATGTTTTTAAGAGTTTTCTTTCGATTTTTTTCTTCTACTATTCAAAAAGAAAGATGCTTTCGAGAAGCTGAATTCATAGCAAGAGAGGCATTTTATAAAAGATTAGATGTCCGCTCAATATTCAAATTTGTCAGGAGTTACTTTGGAATTTTCTATGATTAAATCATTGAACGGAATGTTCTAAAAGTCTGTAAAATCCATTAATGTGATCCTAAACTCTGACTTGAAAGATAAATGTTTACAGTCCCAAATTAGAGTATTTAGGAAAAGATTTTGCAAAAAGTACATTATCAATGGACAAGCTGAAAGGCGACATGAATAAATCATGGAAAAGAACATATTACACAAGGAATAGGTAGAAAAATATCCTTTTGTTGATCCATTAATATTTCTCCCATAAATAATCTGAGCAGAAATACTGCCTCTTAATAATTGAAATTAAGAAATTTTGTAAACGTGATCTGATTTACATGAAATTGGTCTCGTCAAATATAGATCGTGGGATAGCTGATCTTATCTTTGCTCTCATGATAAATTTTGTGGAAGAGAACAAAAATGTTGTCATAAATTATTTCAATCGTTAAGTTCAGTCTTATAATGCTCGATTTTGCTGAGTTAACTTGTTCAAACAAGAGATGCTGAGTTAGCATGGATAGTCGTCAACTTTTCAAAAAGTCAAAATTAGTTTTCTGTTTGGTTTCTCTAAACATTTCTGCGATCAAAGGATGACATATCAGATGCTAGAAACTAGAGAGCGGTGAATTACTTTTTTCCAATTTGAGTACAATGAGGTCTAGAACACCTGCTTTCAAAGTTTAAAAAATAAAAGGAAGGACATGATCCATTTTTATAGACTCTCAAAAGATGTTAAAGGGGTCAGTTTTACTTGAAATTAGGGTAAATCTACAAAAGTTAAAGTTTCTAGCTCTATGATTATTTTGCCCCAAATTTTGAATGCCAAAATACATGCCTTATAAAACTGAGTCAAGTAATTGTTTGTTGTTCATACCTCAAACTAAAAAGTACAATTATTAGCTTTGATTATTTCGGAGTAACAACGGTACAAGATCATTTGCGTTCATATTAAATTGAATTTCGTGACAATTCCTATGGACATAAAAACCGAAGAGAGCTTGAGAGGAAGAACGAAGATTGAATTACAAAAATCCTATTTTCCCCACGATCCAATGCCCCCTTTCTTTTAGCAATTATAGAGGATTTCGTGGTAAATATTTGTTTTAATTCCATTTTATGAGATTTCTCCTTCAAGACCAATAATTCTTTCGTATGAGGTAGACTTTGGGAAAACACTTGGAATCTACACTTTTTCTAGTAAGCCTAGACTTATTTCCTCTGTCTGAGATACTCTGTGTTTAAGTGTATCCTTTATTTTAATGATTGTGGGATAGCATCTCGCCGAGATACTTAGCCTTCAGGAATGGCCTGAAAATTTATTTTTCATAATGCAATGTATTTTGGCTCAATTGGCACTCAAATAAATACAACACATCTGTATCCAAAAATTGTATATCAAGATCCTCACACATCCAGTCAACCAGTACTAACTTGAGGAGAATGAAGAAATTCAAAATCATTGGGAACTCAACCCTCCTCGGTGGTGTCACTGGAAGTTTGATTCCTCATAACTTTGCATTCACACATAGATCTTTATTTTTTAGTGTTTACTTGATTATTTATTTATGACTAATAACAGTTGGAGAAACTAGGAAATTTTTTTCAGAAAGATAATCACAACTAATTTTAAAAACGCTTGTTCTTCAGTAAATCGGATCTAAGTGAGGTTTTTGTGACAATATTCAATTCTACATTGGACTGCTTCAAGTTATTTTTCAAATGAAGTCCAAAATTTTTATTATTCTGTGCAGCTTCGAAAAAAATTCTCCTGTTATCCTGGGGCTTATTTAATTTTGCGTCCCATACATTGAATTACTCCATAATTGCTCTGTATAGACTTATTTAATTGCTGTGAAATTACGGCAAAATGACCATTTTGATAGCAACTATTTTAAGGATAAAAATTCTGTCAAGTTTCTCATTTAAAATGTTTTACGAAGTGAAAATCCCGAATAAATTATTTTTGAGTCTGGCATAACTCTAGCTGTCTCGAGGGTTGGCTTTTGAACCAAATTAACACTTTTCGGAAACACAAATCAGCAACAATATTTAGAAAATATTTATTCCGTTTGAAAAATTGGGATCGCTCAAATTGCTCTTATCAAATATAAATAAGAAAGATTTTAGATTTTGAGTTGATAGTTATCAAAATATGGATTAATCCTAAATCTCTTTTTTCTCGATTTAATCAAACCCGATTTTATTTGATTTATTTACAAAGA
Organism: Gyrodactylus salaris; assembly: GCA_000715275.1. Taxonomy (NCBI): domain Eukaryota; kingdom Metazoa; phylum Platyhelminthes; class Monogenea; order Gyrodactylidea; family Gyrodactylidae; genus Gyrodactylus; species Gyrodactylus salaris. Next base: position 10,566 of record JJOG01004592.1, read on the forward strand.
TATTTAAAAGACTCACTTTCCCAACTTTATAAGCATTCGAAATAGATTCATAGCTATGCTTTGAGTGGGCATCTGTGATACAATCCTGGCACACGACTCTCCGACAAGTTGAGCAAAAGTGGCTATTCTCAAGATCCCTATGCTGAAGGCAATTCGAAGATCGAGTGACCTTCTTCTTTCTTAGGGCCGCTTCGTGAATATCGTACAGACAATGCTTCATCAGAGGACCCCGGGATGGATGGCACTTGGCCCTGCACTCGTTGCAATAGAGTATGTCGCAGTTCTCACACCAGACCCCAGCTGTACGCTTCCCGCCAGCCTGATTGTCCTCGCACAACTGGCAATTGACAGCGGACTTCTTGTCCAACGTACTAGTTTCTTGCACTCGGTCGATGATCTTCTGAAGGCCATCGTTGCGCGGAAAGTTCTCCACGCCTTGGTCATCGATCAGAGCGACGATCCTATTGCATAGTGGACACAAACAGCCGTACGCCATACTCGATAGGGATTCATTGGCACTGTTTATTGAGATTCGGTTGAACGAAGAGGCTCTAGGAGTACAAAACACGACACCGGAATCTGTCTCGCTGACTACACTAATACGGTCCGATTCTCCAGAACTCGATCCGATAGTAGGGGAGCCTTGGTCCTTATTTATAGAGTGCGTAGCCTGCATGACAATGGGATCATCGCTATTTATTAACGTTGAACTAGCACATGAATAACACAGGTAATGTCCACATGGTAAAATGACTGGGTTATTGTAATAACGATTGCATGAGAAGCAGTGCAAGTCAATGTCCAGCTTTGTTATACTATTTTGTGAGGTATTCGAATTGTTTGAGTTTATTGAGAGGCTTGAAGTGATAGTTCCATAATCGTTCGATGAGTCACCCATTTTTTTAAAATTCACATGATAGAGAGGATTTGCTACTCCACGTTAGTTTATAGGATGGATTATATAAGAATTATATTTATACTAAAACGATTCTTATTGGTTGATTCGAATGCTTACATCTCATTGGCCCTTACTTACTCTACAATCAGGTGTCTTTTTGTTTTTAAATGAATGAATATCATTCAGTGATTGATGTGTATTATGATTTTGGAGATTCGTTCTTGTGGAAAAAAATAATATTTTATCATCGTTTTATTGATTGAACATGCAGAGAGATAATTTCTCCTTGTGACATGTGGATTTTAGTGAATTCGTTTCCTCTCTTTCAAAGATAAAAGTAAATCATTTAAGGTCATAATGGTTTCTTATCATACACAGGTAGGCGATTCATTTGAATATTTGACTTTAACGCACACCTTGATTTGTTTGCCCTCGAGAAAGGTATTTAAAACTGATTAAACTTTTTTCATTTATTTTTGTCAATTATTCAAGTTTCAAAGCTAATACGAATTTTTCTCGTCCGATGACGAAAACCGAAAGTACATTCATTCCAAAAGATATCTCAGCATCCGATGTAGTCTGGATGGACTCAAATGAATCTATGCAAACGAACATTTCTCAGACACAAAAGGAAGTTTATTTTCTCACTGATTGCAATATCTCAATGGAGGAAATTTTTCAATATCAGAATTTAATAAATATTTCCAATCTATAATAAATCATGTTTAGACAATAATTGAGAGAGTTTTGAAATATCCTTTGTCCATAAATCGAGATTAGTTAATTCCAAGATGGAACTAAATTTAGGGACTCAAATCTCCGAAAGTGTGACGCTTCATAACTTGACATCTAAATTTCTAGAAAAAATCTTGAACCTCAAATTATTTCGAAATCTGAGTTACCAGATCAAATATTTTCAACTTGTCATATAATTCGATGAGCAATCTACAAAAAGAAAAAATTGAAAAATTTCGAATGTGAAATAGAAAATTTATAGCAGTTTCGCGCGCAAATTTCAAACAGTTGTATTTTCGAAACCTAATATTATTGAGGTGCGAAATAAATGTCATTAGAAAGCCTAAAATTTCATTAGTTAGTTGCTGGTAGTTCAAATTTTCTTATCTCTCTTTTTGTCGCTGTTATGAGTCTTCTAGTGAGATGAAAATAATGTAACTGTGGGCCTAGGAGGGTTAAGACATGTTCTACTTGCCCTCTTATCATAACAAATAAAAGGAAACAAATAAATATTCAGAAATATGAATAGTGATGTCAATATTCGTCATTGAAAAAATAAAGAGCAACCCTTATACAACAATAAGTACTTTATTTCGGGCATACTTGACAAGTTGTTAAATGCCTTATATATAGGGTCAGAAAAGTGTACAAAGTGTTTT
>JJOG01004594.1:0-12855 GCA_000715275.1 Gyrodactylus salaris
TAGGCTCTCTGAATTCGGGGGTTCTTGTGACTTTTGACCGAAAGGTTTCTTTTCGTCCACAATTACACCATAAAAAGTACTCATTTCTTCTCTTATAAACTATCTGTCCTATCAAACATGTCAAGCTCGGTTGATTTTGAGAGTTCTGATGCAAGGATTTTGGGATGTTCTCTCTTTCGAGTCTATCAGACAATTTGCAACATCTGGTTGTGGATATTTTCAGACAAGAATATTCGAAATTCACATCATCGAAAATGGATAGCAATCACTCCCCACCACCTTAGGGGGGTAAGATGGGTATATCTTGTTATAGCTGCCTGTCAAATTTTGAAGTATACCCATGTAGATTATCGTCTCTAGGTTCATTTTCTGTGTATAAGAGCTACTAGTTCTCATTCCAAACACCTCTTTATTAAAAAATAAGATTCAGTGCAAATTTGAATTGCACGGGTTCTCCTTGGATTATACGAGAAAAAATGAAATCCATCATTTTTCTTTAATTCAAGCCTAAACAGAATTATTTCTTGATTAACTTGAATAACAAAGAGGGAAATCATGTGATAAGGCTTTCTATTTAATTTATTTCTTGGAAAAAAATTACAGAATTTGTACAGGTTTAGGGAAGCACATAAAAAAATGGTCAAAATTGTTCAACTCCTGACAAGGTTATAAAATATATCCAATTGCCGGTACAAAGTTAAGAGGATATGGTCCTCGTACACGACATTCCTCGTGTCATAACAATTGGACAAGAGAACGGAAGCGGACCCATAATGAGTGGAGTCCGCTCATTACAATTCGCTGACGTGGACCGCTACCAGGCTGATAGAGGGATCCTTGGAGATTGAGCACAGGAGGCCAGCAGGGCAGTAGATTTGTAGATTTGCAATCTAATTTTCTTATAGAAAATATAAGTCAGTGTTGACCGTTTTTATCTTGGAGTCGACTTCCACTTTCAACTTGTAATAAAACAGTCAACACTGGCCCTTTTAATAAAATTGACCCTGACAACATCTTCGATGACTTTGAGTCGTCTTTAACCCAAACTCCAGAAGGAGTGCTGAGATATGAAATTCATATTTTTTGAATTATTTCAAAGTCTTAGATCAAGAAATTTCCTTCATGCCATTTAATTGTTTCTGATTGTACTTTTGAAATTTTGGCAACGTACCGTGTGCTGTTTTAGGGTTGAGAAATGAGCATAAAGAAATAAAAAATTAAGGTAAAAATTCCCCTTTATTCATCAGCTTATTTTTACCCTATTTAAAAACTCCAGTATATGTCCTCTCCTGTATCGCGAAAGTCAACCACACTTTTTTCATTCAAGATTTTTTTGTAGTAGTATTTACTTTTTGTAGTATTTATACAGGGCAGAAAGCCCATATTATATTACATAATAATATCATTATCTGCAATAAAGTTTCTTCTGTGTGTCAGCATTTTTTGTCCTTTAGAGATACTTCTCTCGACGTCTGCATATGACTATGAACGACGATCTAGACTTACTGGTTATTTATACGGATCATAATTAGTGACGGAAACGTAAATATCTATCATTGTTTTCTAAATACTATAGGTCATTTATTTGAAAACATTTCGATTCAATCATACAAACTACACATGAATGCTCTTAAGACCGAATAAGTCCATCAAAAATTCCATGATTCAAATGTGAAAAATAATTTAATACTATCTTAAGCTAATTAGGTGAAAAAACTCAAGTACCTCGGTACCCTAAACTTCTTAACTATTTCAACTATTTAAATAATTCTCAAGAGGCAGACAATTTTTCAAAAAAAAACTTGCTTCAGTGATGATTACAGTTTGAGTACATGAATAAGACATGAAAAAGTTAATTGTACATTTTTTATAATAATATAATTTTCTTTACACTTTTCGCCCAAAAACATGTTGATTCAATCTGAACTTTGAAATTAAAAATATAATTAATTTTACAATCACCATAGTAAACATGTAAGATGGTTATATTCGCAAATTGGCTTCATCATATGATTTCTCTCTGTGTTATTACGTGGATATTTCTTGCTTCTAAGCAATTTTTGGCTAATAAAAACATGAAAAGTCTTCACCACAAATGTCAAGTAAATAACAATGCCTAAATTAAAAAGAATTTTACATTGAAGAATAAGAATCAAAATTCCTAGTAAATAACAGTTGTCGTGATATTCCATGAATATGAAGAGATTAATCAGATTTAAGATCCACATTTGTATTGATTACTTGCAGGAGATTCTGAAAATCGGAATTAATTGAAAGTTAAAATATCTAATCTACTTCCGTAAGAAATCGAATTATTAATGTATTACTTCGCAATTCAGAAATAAAAATCATCTTGATAAACGGTTTTAATATCTTACATTTATAAAAGATGACTAATTGAGAAGTAATAGTCTTGCAGTAATTCTGAAAATCACGCGATTAAAATGGAGGCTTTAACAGAACGAGAGATGGTATTATTAATCCCTTCTTAACAAGATTAGTACTGGAGATTAGTTTACAAGATGGAAAATCCTAGAATCAAAAAGAAAGCGGAATGAAAACAGCATTCAAAATTCAGATACTTGTACCAGAAAATGCAATTTCTTAAATTTTTTTATTTTTTTTTAAATATATGATGCAGAGAGAAATGCTTTCGTAATTTTTAATTGGGTTTCTTCTTTTAAAGCTTTCAAGCTAGGTTGTTTCATGCCATCCTCCATGTTATGTGTTCCATGTCTCAAAGAATTCCTTTTATGATCTATTGATGACTTTCGATCATGAGATACGTATTTTTTGCAGATGATGCCGTGTAAATCTGAATTTAGAAGCATGAATTTCTAAGGATACGCTATTACAATGTACAACAGTGGTTACATAACGACTCATTTCTATTTAGGATTTTCCTTAATTTAAAGTTTTTGCGGAGAACAGTGCATTAATTTGAAATATTCTCTTCATATTAATCTTAGGATGACCAAAAAAAATTTGGGGCAATTCGGATGTATAATGTCAAAGTTACATCGGTTTTAAGATTTTCGAAAACTAATATTTGGATGATTAAAATGACATTTTTGTTGTCAGCAAAACTTTGAAAACCTGTATAATTATAACTTTTTTTCATTAAAAAATTGCCTAAAAGCCCTACTTATATTAACCAAAAACTTTGAATAAGGTATTTTTCTGAAACGTTTATATCAGTCAATTGACTCAACTATGTAGACTATTTGTGGGAAAAAGGTCACTAGGAACCTAATTGCCTTCTCAAAATGGTCCTAGGAAGCTTGATAGATAATCTCAATTTGTAAATGGAAATTTTGAAAACAAAATATATAAAAACGGTATTCGTAACTACTCAGAAGTAGGACGACTAAATTACCGACTCTTCTATTTTGACTCTCAGAAATATATTTATAAGGTCCGTATCACTCTAAGCTTCAGTTTGAGTCGTTACAACTAAGATTTATTGTAGAGACGACATTAGTAAAACAGATTCAACTTCTAACCGGAAACCAGACGTTTTTCATCAGGTTTTACAATAATCACTTGTCTGCAACAACCGTGGATCTGATAAGCGTTAGAAAACTGAAAAAAATGAATACTTAAATTCCTTTCGAAAATGCAGTTTTCTTGAACTTTAAATGGCCAAAAGCAGTAAATCAGTCACGAGGAACTTACTCAAATGCAAATCATCTGAAGAACCTAATATTAATCAAGTAGCTCAAGATACTTTTTACTTACAGAGTAAACTTGTTATTAACCATTCTAAAAACATGCAAGATCATGTATAACTCTGAGCTCCGAATGGTCAATCGAATCCTTGCGTTCAATTTTTTAATGAGAGTAGTTAAGGAAATATTAACCGCTGAGAAATTAAAAGATGTCACAAGAGAAATATTTTAAGATCAATGTAAAATATAAATTTCTTGAAGATCTGACATACTAGAGAATATCATTACTGAAAGGCACACATTACTAGTTGAATCTGATATTTTTGTTAATAAATTTGTAATGTAATCATTCAAACTGTAGCTGAGAGCGATTAGTCTCATTAGTCTCTAAAATGTACCGAGGAGCTGATGGAAGCAGTCGGAGGGACATCATCCTTGGGATATTATAAGACAATTTTTAATAATAATTATTATGAAACCATGTTACTTTCAAGTATGTACTACCACCATTTTTATAATAATTTTTAAATTTTATATCCACGACTTGAGCTTTTTTAATCAAGCTTTCTATGAGCATTTTGAGAAAGCCATTAGATTGATCGTGACTGATTAACACATATGGCCAGAAAACAACCTCTTTGAAAGGTTTTTCAAATATCCACGGTTTCAGTTCAGAAGTAATGCCATAAAAATAGTCATCAAGATTTTCTCATTCCAACCATGAATGAAAAAGGAGGAGTTGGAATCTTTTTTCAAAATTAATTCAAGGTCATTTCATTGATTGCGCTCAAGGTACCATGAATTTGATTTAAAAACTCCTAGTTAAAGCTTACAATTAGCTCTTGAAATGATTTGAAAAATTGTAATCACCAACTTAATGAGTCATTTAAGAAAATGTAATTTTGAAATTAGTTTTGTCATCACAAGAAAAAGCATTGGTGAATGAATATAAGGGGTCAGGCTATTTGGTTCGTAGTTATAATTATAGCAATTATCCCGGTTGGAATCATGTTCCCCCCTAATTACTCTCAAGTGTGCGAGAAGATTTCATTTGAATAAGGAAAAGCATAATCTATTTGACAATATTTAAATTCTTATAAGTATAAATGAACATGTATCTTTCATCTGGGGATAATTTGAAAAAGTTTGGATAAATGTTAGAGCACTGCTCAAAGACATTCTCCAAGGGAAGTATTGAAGCCTGTTGGCAAAGTACAAATCTGGCAATGTTCCCTAGGAGGGGAAAAGTGCCCTTGCCCCTTCGCCACCAATCAAGAACGCTGGTTGATAGGGGAAATTCGATTTGCAAGTTCTTATAGCGTTCCAGTTCTCCTTCCAAGTCGGTGTCGATTTCGTTTTCCTTATTCGACCGATGCGTAATCTCCTCCATATAAGAGCTCATGAGGTCCTGATAAAAATTGACCCCTTCAATCTGCTCAAGTTTGATCATAAACGGCTTTATATCGTACACTCGGCCTTTTAAATTGACCAGATGATGCACCTTGTACAACTCACTCCTCAAGAGACCCTTTTGTTGCTGGGAAATATTGCATGTTCTCAATATCGGATTGAGCAAATTGGCCAATAACAACTTGTCATAATTCCCACCGTAGATTGCCAGGGTCTGTTGCAGCATTTCGGCAAAGTAATCGAGGAACATCTGATTCATCAGGCAGCAGGAAGGTTTTAGGTTTTGGTAGAACTTGTCAATTATCTGTATGTTCATCATGACACGGTCTATGGTCGACTCGTCTCTCGCAGTGGCCACAGAAAGCAGGGACTTGAGGAATTGAAAGAAGGGATTCAGTTCCTCGAGCATCTTCAGCTCATCAACATTTGGGAGTTGTGTTGACTGCCCTTCGAAGAGTTGTCGAAGGTCGTTGACGTTCAAAATGATATCTATTAGCTCGTGAGATGGCTTCTGAGTGTTGTTTGTAATTTTTGAAGTGATGCGCCCACTCAGACTGGTCATGTACTCAATCTTTTCGATTAGGGCCTTCAGACGGACAAAAGGCAGCGAGTCAAATGTGAAAATACTCATTCGAATGACCTCTCCCACGAGATGAATGAATGATGGAAATATTTGGAATTTCTCCCGGGACAATTGTCCGTAGTTGTGATTGAAACCTTCATTTGTGATTATAAAGCAGTGCTTGGCTTCCTTAATGATCTCGTTAGCCGACAACTGATGAATGATGGTCTTGATGTCGAAATTTGCATCGTCTTGCACTTCGTGATAATCCAAAAGGAATGGACAGTACGTGAAATCGTCCAAAATGACAACACCTGTTACGAAGATACCTTCGAATGAGTCGGCCATGTGACTATAACTCTGACGGTGTACAGTTATGCATAGGGATTTGCTCCCTCTGACAGAGGAAAATATCTCCTGCGACAAGGTGTCCTTGACCTTTGCGTAGAAGACTGGAAGCTGGGTCGAAATGAAAGAACTAACAGTGTCAATGTTGAAGTAGTGCCTTCTAACAAAGTTCATTACTGACGGATCTTCAAGGCAAGAAAATCTGCCATTTGAAAGGAGTATGAAGCGGAAAAGAATGGCGAGGGGGTCGCAATCAGTCGCCGGCTGAATAGGCTCTACAACCTCTAGGACCTTGATACTGTCCTTCAAGACTTCCGGGTGATGAGTGCGTAGATGGAGGCACATGCTAGTTGTCTGGCCTTTGGAGGAGACGGTGGTGTTGCAATGCTTACACTTGGCCCTCCTCTTGTTAGTAGTACGATCGATTATTTCATCGAAATGTGGCTTTGCTATACTGCTGCCGCGGCGTCCGGCCATTTTATTCAGTGGTTCTAAAGTATATAAATTTTAGTGGTGAAATTATTTTATAAAATCACTTTCAACCAATGAGAGGGGAGCTTAATCATTCGACCAATGAAATTTAGAGTTGTGAAATTAATCTTACGAGTGTAATTCATTGAATTAAATGAAGCTGAGCTTTCTGTTGTTTTTTCTAGTGAATAATTATTCTAATCCGAATTGCGTTTTTTCCAATATATTAACCTTTTGTGATTGCAACCAAATTAGCTCGTTACAGTTCAATCACATTGGCTGCGGAGAGAATTATTATCCAGGGGAAACATTTAGAATCTTGTCAACATTTCAGATGATTGGAAATTTCTCGGAAACTGAAAAATACAAATCCGTTTTTTGTATGGCGAACTTGAAAATTGACAAGTGGAAAGAAGAAATTATTTACTCAGCCAAAAAAGAGGTTAGCAAATTAAGTTTTTATTTTGACAAAGGACCAATTATGCCAATCAGGGTTTGATTAATGGCCCATACGGACTCGACAGAGTAACTGTAATCATAAGAATTTAAGGCTATCGTTCCATTGTATCATTGAGCTATCTTTTTTTAATTTTAACAGAATCTTATTTCTCAAGTGAGCGTGAAAAAACATTTCTCTCAAGTGCATAAGAATTCTGACTACTCTTACTGACAAGTAGCTCTATTGAAATATATGATATTTTTAGATCATAGAATTGACGAAATCAGTTCCTGAACATGACCTTGGAGAGGAAATATCCCTTTTGGAATATTCAGGTTCCAAAGTATCTCTTGAGCTGTTCATTTTTGGAGATAATCGAGACACGATAAGAGCTAGTGGCTTCAACCCTGAAAATATTTTGGCTGCTACGAAATTTACATTTATAATCGAATAAATACATGAAGCTTTATCTTTTTAAACATTTCACTTTCTTCTAGTTTGATTACGAGTGTAGCACCTCGAAATTACTTTATGATAAGAACTACTTAAGAGTAGAAAACACTTTTGTATAGACCTGTGATGAATAACTTGTTTTACACGATTTTTCAATTATATTTTACTTAGTGCTTATTATCGAATTCAGCATCCTCTATATTTCTCGAAGCTGTATGATTTGGATATACCAAAAGCAGCGACCTACTGTCCGCCATTTTAGATTTTAAAGAATTTTTTTTGAGACAAATAAAATAGTCCGTCGAAAAAAAACTTAAGTCAATTTTTTGACCTCAGAAAAGTCCGGAAAAGATCCATTTTATAAAAAAGAAGGTCTTCGTCATAAATTATGACTCATAATATTAGTCAGATATATTTTTTAATCAAACTAAATTATTCAAAAAGAAAGACGCTTTTGAGAAGATTCCATCTATTGCGGAAGAGCCAGGTTGACATTTCATCAGGATTGAGTGTACCAGCTTCACATAGTTGTTGGACTTAGACATGTAAATTTTATAATAAGGCGTAAAATTAAGAATTTTCGTTTTATATTATGACTCTTTGACAAAGTCTCGAGACAGAAGGTTATGATATACGTAGAATGAGCGGTTACATCTCTACTAATTTATTTTCTCTTTGGAAAATACCATTTTTTCTGCACATTTATTGCGTTCTCAGAGGACATCACTATGATAGTTTTAGTCACTCGATCAAATCGGCCAAATAAAAATGTCAAGTCTAATGATCATCATGGAAAGCCATTGCTAAGTCCAATTGATTCTTCGTGGGATTGAACGGTTTAAAGAGAATGATTTGTTTGATACCAACATCAACGTAATTATATCTTCATTTGAATAATTTTCATGGATGGATCCAAAGTCTAGAGTACACTATGCAATGACTATATAATGTTAGTGTGATGAGAATTGGTGAAAATAAAACTTATTTAGTGTTATCGCTTTCTCCTAAGAACCAAAATCACGTTTCCTGATAAAAACCCATAACTTTTAATTAACAGTTCGTGGTGTTATTACTTTCAAGTAATATGGACAACTCTGGTTATAATTAACGCTTTTTTAGATTTGATAGATGAAGCTCACGTCTAATTATTAAATTGGTGATCCCATTTTTACGATATTCTTCTCAATTCGTGGGCCCATTAAAGAAGAAGATATTATTTTTCATTTAAACTTGAATGAGATCATTCGATTGAAAATCTTCTTACAGTGATGAATCATTCATACTTTTTACTAGCCTACACCATTTAATTACCCTGTAATTATCTAATGAGAGACTCGAGTTACACTGATCAAGGCTTTTTCAATCATTCACGTAATATTAGAATTGTACTATTCAGTGTTTAGTAGAATTCATCGTTGGAAAACAGGAAATTGAAAAAATAATAAATAATTAGATGATAAAATTTACCGTATAAATCTAATGTCATGCATTTTGTAAAATAGAAGAATCAACAAGATGAAAACATTATCATTGAACAGTTTTGAGCAATCGTCTGAGAAATAAGGTAGACAAATTACTGACTTAATGTTGAGGAAAGAAAAAAATCATCATTTTTAATAATGAGTACTTATTGATTTTGTAATTATTCTTCTTCTAAATATATCAGCTTTATAGAAGCATCAATCCTGAAAATTTTAATCATCTCCATTTCTATTTGTACATTGTACATGAAAGCTTTTATTTTCCCGACACAAATTACAGTAACAAGTCTGAAATACCCTCCAAAGTAAGCTTATTTTTAATTAACTTGACTACTCACAAGTAATACTGGGAACATCTCGAGATAGGCTGTACATTTTGGAATGTTCAGACATAAGTCCATCTACTGAGAGTGGAACAGCTCTTAATTCGAGAATAAAATGAAACTTTGAGTAAATCTTATACCCATGCATATTATAATTTAGCACAGATAGAGTCTTCAAACATCACAGTGAGATGAATGAAAGTTAGTTTTGAGAATGTATATTTGAGTCAAGGAAAACATGTTTTAATTGATTGATAGTTTGGAGAATAGGAAATTGACAAAATAAAAACTGATTAAAGACTCAATAGATGAACACTCTCATTCCAATGTACAGCCATTCTTGCTTAGAAATAGGTTTTATGCTTAGTAGGGCACTGCTTTCTGATTTTACCTCTAATCGTAATCTAGACTTGCTTTCACGAGGAACTGTGTATTAAAAATTTATTCTAGGTATTGGAAACAGACCAAAATAATTTCTGTATGAAAATCGTATTCAAATTAATTTGAACCGAGATCTTCTCGACTATCTAAAGACTTGGTGAGAGATGGGAGTAATATTAGGGAACTACATGAAAAAGTCTATCCTTTAGAAGAAACGTTCTCAATTTAAAGCCTTTTGTTAGAAGGATGTGACTGAAAAAAATAGCCAGAATTTTGAAATCTAAACGGATTATTTTTCAAAAAATCTTATAAGGAGTGGAATAATTTGCTTGAACAGAATATATCGATATTTCCATTCAGTAGCCTTTAAAAAGCGAGAAAATCGATGGCGGCCATTTGAATTCATTTGTATATGGATTTTTAACACATCAGAGTTTCGACCATCGTAGATAGATTTAAAAAGCAGTGCCCTACTCTACACCATCCGCTCAAATTCCACTAAACTGATACGTTTTGATATAAAACTTGAAAAGTGTGAAAAGGTTTAATATAATATTTGAAGCCATCGAGATTAACTCTTTTCCTTAAGAATTTCAGTTTTAATTATACTGACGGACTTGAGACTGATCTCAGTGCATTAGAGTTATTGTTAGATGAAAGAAATTCTATTGGTCAATTTAATCGTTTCTAATCAGAAAAATAAATATTCTAATTCTTATTTCTTCTGTGCAGTAAAATTATTCACATTCGATAACATAATGCTTTGCTCAGGTAAACTACGCTGCTCTCTCCTTGTATTGTGAGTGCTAATTTAATTTGTTCTTTTAAAATAATATTTGAAATATTTAGTCTTGACAAAATATTTTTTACAAAAAAAACACAAAATTTAATGAAATTGGCGTTTTTATTTTTATTTCAATCAATACACAATTAATTTTTTGATGACAGGACACATTTTGCAAAATTTAATTTTTTCTCTACAGAGCTAAAAAATTAGATTCACTCACTGGTTTGTTTTAAAATAAATGTGGTGAAAAAGTATACTTTTTGCAATACGCAAATGATTTATTAACACCAAAGGTCTATTGGAGGGTCTTCAATGAGGACTGAGTGAGAAGAAATCAGCAGATATTGAATTGAGAAATAGTTTGGTGACTTCTGATTATCCAAATGACGCCGAAATTTACAAATTTTGTACTTTAGCTCAAAATCTGATCCCTATTTCTTCTTAATGATTAAGCTTTTGAAATTATTCATTCTTTCACAGAAAATAATCGATTATTTGAGACTCATAAATTCAAATTTGCAGAAGGCATGTATTGAAAAATATAACTAGAAATCTTTAAAAGAACAAATATGTTTTCAGGCCATGATATGCACGCTTCATGCACGACATTTACATTGATTATGAATATTTTATAGCTCAAAATCTTCGATGACATTTCTCAAAAATCTTTATTTCCAGAGTTCATTTTAAACCACGAAAAAAGATCCATTTTTGAATTAATTATTGAAAGCTGAATTTTATTCATCCATTCTGAACGAAGGACTAGAGAATTTTCATAAAATAACAATTTAAAGCAGAGTATATTTAAGAAATTAAAAATTCGATACATTGTATTTAAATTATTTGATAATTATCAATTCAAGGCGTAACTGTTGCATGGAAACTAGGAAACCCAAGGTATTAATCAGTTTGACCGAATTAGTATTTTTCTTAGTTTTTAAATGAAAATTTTACTGTCTCAGATGGTTTTTGCTAACCAATGAACCGCTTTTATGAAGGATTTTTACCCAAAAATCATCAACTGAATTTTGATTCATGTCTAAAATTGTGAGAAATATAAATAAAATATATTCGGTTGATAATGGAAATCATGAAAATGAAAATATCATTACTAAATCACTCTTGATTGCAAACAAACAAAATTAAACTGAGTCCGTTTTTGTCCATTGGGTAGCCCTTATTATGAGGGTTTTGTCTACAATTGAGAAAGAGATTTCATCATCTTTTCTTGTTTAGGATACACCAAGTCCTTAGTCGTTTCAAGTTAAATTCACTACCCTAACACATTTACTGCAATAAACCAAAAGATTTGAATTTTCAAAGAATTTATTGTGACCGTGAAATAATGAAAAAAAAAACAGTAAATCAGTAAGATTACTTGGATTATTTCAGGATTTGGGATTAGAATCGAGATATTTAAGCCTCTCATGGGAGAGTTATACACGAGGAAATATACTCAAAAATATTTAAAAATTCTATTGAAATACAGACCTAAAGCACTTGATATCGAAGAGTGTTTGATCATGATCAATGATTAAAAATATATTTTTTTTTCAAGAATAACTAATTTTGAGCATAAAATGTAGTCGGTGCGAACCCGGAAAAAATAAGGACTCATAAATAGGACTTTTATTTGAAATGATGCAGATGTATATCTTTTCACATTACCAGAAAATAATAAATTTTTGCTTAAATGAAGAAAATTGAAGATATCAGAGTGAATTTTACATTAATTTTCAAATAAATGTAACAAGAAATATTTTGCTGTCCATAAAGAATCAATTTAAACAGCGCAGAAGTGTTTTTTTCTCAGGTTTATTGGAAATATAAACATTAAAATTATTTTTTACAAAATTTTGCACATTTTAAAGAAGAGGGCTACCTTCTACACATTTATATTACTAGCTGTGCTGCTCGCGCTTCGCCGCGAGAGAGGAGCTCTGAGATGGGGTAAAAGGGGGAAAAGGGCGGGGTTGGAGAGGGAGGGGATAAATACGAAAAGGGGGAGGAAAGGGACAAAAGGGGGAAAGAAAATGACAAAAAAAGGAGGAAGGAGGAGGATATAGAGGGAAAAAGGGATTTTAAAAAAACTGAAAAATGGTTGATATTTTTTAAAATGGGTAAAACGGGAAAATTTTGAAAAAATTGGGAAGAAGAAAAAGGGACCACGGGGAGGAAAGTAGTGAGTTGTGTTCTTAAAGGCATGGTCTGGTAAAAAAGTAAAGATAGATGATCATGCAAAAATGCTGTAGGGGGGGGATTGAAATGGGGACCAGGGGGAGTAAAATAAAGAGTTTTATTCTTAAAAAAAGGTAGTTCATTTCAATATTGGATGCAAAAAATACATACACAGCTTTGCTGCAAGGTCGGGAGAAAATAGGAAAGAAAAGGAGGAAGAGGGAAATAGAAATGCATTTGGAAAGATCTTAAAAGTCGGTAGGGATAGAAAAGGGTTAGAGGAGGTGTTAATATGAAAGGGCGATAATGAAAATGGGAAAAGGGGATTAAAAAGGATCTTTAAAAGGAGGAAGG
>KL567078.1:0-10196 GCA_000715275.1 Gyrodactylus salaris
AACCCCATATAATCTTATGAATTGTGTCTTATCTAAAGACCTTTTGTGACTTTTATTTTCTGAATCGGATTTCGATCATTTTTCTTTCATCAATATATTTTGATAGAATTCATTTCTATATTTAACCTCGGGAAAATAGGTTGTACAATAGGGAAGTTTCTTGCACATCATTGAAGATGGAAATGAGGGACTCCCAATCGACGGAATAATAATAATTGTAATAATGGAGGGTTTTGACAAGACGTTTCGAGAACGGTTGGATCATTCCTTTCTTCAGTTGTCTTTGAAGAGGTTGAAAAAGTCAAAAGTGCAGCATTCACATCCCAAGGTTCCGTCGATAAATCACCCTCGTTCTCGCACTAAATATATACCGTCTACCCCACTCTCTCATTGGTCAATCTCTCTCAAGTTCATCCAGCAAACCAATCTACTCTTTTTAATTTTTCCTAACAATTAAAAAGTTTTCCTAAGCCGTTAAGTTTTATTAAGAGACAGATCACATATATACCTAAAAAAACTTTGTCAACAAGTTGAGTGTAAAATGAAAAAAAAATGAAAAAATTATTATTTTTATCACAGATTTTGGTAATGTTATAACTAATGAAACCGATAATCGGACCATCTCTTTTCTGCATATCGATTTGCAAATTCTTTCTCAATAATCATAAGATTTTCTAGATTAAGATATGGTCTCTCACGTCATTATTGTTTTCTATAATTCTCCTAACACTAAGTTGTTTTTTGAGTTCGTTTGTTTCATTCAACCAATTATGAGAAGAAATAATACAAAACACATTCGATTCCTCATTAATCAAATTTTATAAAATTTCAGATAAATAAATAAGATTGAAATATTCTTTCAAGTACTTTTCGACCTAAATTTTTGATGCTTTATCTCTTTGAAAAGCGGTATAGTGCCACGAAAAGTGCCGATAATTTTGGAAAGGATTCTATTAGTGCGAGAGCAGTTGAAACTCTGTTCAGAAGATTTCTAAATGGTCAATATAGCCTCAAAGATCAGCCTAGATCAAGAAGGCCAAGATTAGAGATTTACGCCCAACTGAAAGAAATCTTAAATCCGGATGCACGTAAATCTGTTAGAGAATTGTCTGAGGAGCTTAGACGTTCAATTCAAGCTACTTTCAAACACATCAGAAGGCTTGGATATATCAACAGACTCGATTGTTCGGTACCTCATGAATTGAAGGAACGAAAAAAATTAAAAAGTTATTTATCTTGCACTTCTTTGCTCGAAAACATCAGAAATATTCATTTTTAACAGAATTGTAACATATTTTGAGAAATGGATACACGAATATAAATCGAGAAATATCTGAGCCGCCTCTTTCTTCCCTTAAGCAATCACCATAACAAAAAAAGATCTTGCTGTGTTTTTGGTGGGATCTGAAAGGCTTAATTTATTAGGAGCTTCTCAAAAATGGTTTAAGAATAAATTCTGAAGTTTATTGTAACCAACTTGATGAAGCTAACAAGAAAATCAAAGACTTGCGGCCGGCCGAATAAAGGTAAAATAGTTTTTTTCACCAGGACAATGCACGATCACATGTATCCTTGATATCACGAAAAAAATATCTGACTTGAAATGGGAGACAATCGACTATCCATCGTTTTCCTAGATTACTACCTTTTCCAAGACCTTTAAAATCATTCAGGCGATAAAATCTTTAATACCCGCAAAGAAGTTGAAATTGGTTGGGGAGTATTTTGGCTCTAAAGGTCTTGAAAAGCTTCCAAATCGTTGGCAAAGAATTATAGATTCAAATGGAAATTATATTTATGAATAATTATAAATTTCAACTTTCAAATAAATTTTTGTTTGAAAAAGAGTACATGAAAAATATCGTTGATGCTCATTGATTCTCATGAAACAACCAATAAAATATACTCTGGCTCAGAAGAGTATATAATAACGCATTAATTTAGTTTCGTTTAGAAAACCGCATTTCGCAGGGCTTTGACCTTTATCATGAAAATACGAACGAACTTGAGATAACTCTTATTTTTGAGATTTTTTGGAATATAAGAGCTACAAGTTTTCATTCTGAACAAGTCTTTTTTAAAAATGAGATTCAGTGCACATTTGAATTGCGCGGGTTAGGTTTGTCCTTAGATACTACGTGAAAGAGCATGATTTAATCTACTGAATTTAATGAATCCTCAATTCCCGACAGACAACTCTTACAGCAAATATCGCCCTACTAATTCCGATGATAAATACTTTCAGGTTTCCTTTCATAACTGCTTACTTCTCGGCAAACTAGGCTTGCAGAGTTAAATTGTTACTTTTATGAAGAAAAGTAGACTCACTATTTTGACATGTTTCTCCTGTCTCCATTACCTCATTGGAGCCCTTGACTCTCCATTCAACTTTGTAAATCTCACGACAATCGGATGGCTTGAGTGTCCACGCTACGTTCATAGTTCCATTCTTTGTAGAGTAAATAAAGATGTCATCTGGAGAGAAACCCTCTGAAAAAATATTCTTATTTCAGCTAAATTCTTGGAAATATTCTTGATTATATTCTGAGTTAAAGCATGACTTCTAAATTATCTCAAGATTCTCTAGGTTCATTCAACTCGAGCCCTCTGAGCATGTGAGTACGTTATCCAGAGGACTATCTCGGCTGACTTCAAAGTATGTTAACACAGCATTTGAGCAATCAATCAAATTTCTTCATGAATAAGAACATGTTTGTTGTACGGTTCACTCTAAATAATTGAAAAACTTGAGTCGGATTTTTCATCAACCATGCTTGGAAAATATTTAATTTTAGCGTACCGATGTCTAAAAGGATTGGGAGTTTATACTAAAGGTGTTTATTTAAAGGTGTTCAACTAACTCTTTGGCCGGACCCCAATGTAATAGTTCGCCTTTCCGATGTTGGAGAACCAGCTCATGACATCCATGAGGTTCTTTCTCGCCTTATCACGGTCCGCTTCAGAATTGGCCTCCGAGCCCGACAGGCCAGTGATCAACTCAACATATGCGTTCGTGTAGGAGCCGATGCTGGTCGTGGCCTCTTCAAAGTTTTTTATTTTACAACTCTTGGTTTCCAGTCCGATTAATCCGGATAGAATTGTCAGCTAATAATCAATTAACGTTATTTTCATAAACGATAAACAAAAACGTCGGATTTTACAATGCATCAATAGCTAGAAATAAAGCTCAGCAAGATCTTCCAGCATCGAAGATGTAAAGGAAAATTCTTTAACGTGGAAACAATTATTCCAATTAAATAAGTTGGTATCATGTTTAAGAAAAAATTTAATTTTGCTCACGATATGGCGTCACAATGATACAATATCCTCTAATAATTGTTTAATTCAACAAAATAATCCTATTAGCTGAAGGGGAAAATAATTCCAGCTCATAATAGGTTTTGAATTCAAAATTTTCAGTCGAATAAACAAGAAAAAAATATATACATAATTGATTCAAGATTTGAATTTCAAATGAATATTCTGTATTTCAAATCATAAAATTTGTAAAAGTGTTGATCTGATTCCTTAGAATGGTATTTTGAAACAATTTTTAACTAGATATGTAAAATATTGAGCTATTAGTGGTGGAAAATTCATTGATTTAACTCGTAGCTAAATAAAACTTTAACACCAATTTAAAAAAAAAAAAAACTTTAAAGTGCTGGAAATATTTTCATAATGAATACTCAGACTAACAAGTATAAAAATATTTAGTTTACTGCGATTTTCAACCCATATCGAAGTGGATTTTACCAGCCTAGAGTGCACTAACAAGGTATTACTTTTTCTTCTTGAAAATTTCAAGTTGAAATGCATTTAAAATATGAAATGATTCTGATGTAGGCTAAAGTAGGACACACGAAAAAAGTAGGACACTATGCATCCTATTCGGTTGATTCATCTTGAGATCATTGAGCCCATTTATACCATTAGGCCAGAAGCTATTGTCAGGTTGTAGCGATCTGAAGAGGTGATAACAAGAACAAGAGAGATCTGAACTTTATATAGAATGGGCAGCAATCTTCTGTTTCGACGTGAGGACGAGAGAGATCAAGATTTCTTTGCCAGCAAATATTTTCTTAGCAAGAGGTTAATGTCACAGAGTCCCAATAAGTTGCAGAGTTTATTCTCCTACTTTGTGGAAGCGATTCGTAGTATATCACTCTTCTGATACACCAGAAAACTGTCAGCATTACCTTATTGCATTGTACACTATATCACTGCGTTTTGTAAAAGTTTATCCAGATCAGATAGAGGATACTGATACTAATTCGTTAAAAAAGCACCAGTCCTAAAAAATGCGCCATTTTCAAATTGGGCGTAAGAAGTGATTCATCACCAGATATAAGTTTTTGCTCTACTTATGAGTAGTTCTAAAATCCAAAATTTATTTGGAGCTGACTTAAGAAATTTAGTTGGATGAAACCGCATGATCTGGATGAACATTTTTCAAAAAGTAGCACTGTTTATAAATTTATTGTGATTTCTTCTGGTCTAATATTGAATTTAGATTGCAAACCGAGGTTTCAAAAGTAACTTTGAATGCATCCACATTCATCATTAGTTTCAAATATCAAAACCCGTAAAAGGGCACAAACGAGGAAATTATTATACGTAGTGTTTTACTATTTCATGTGTCTTGCTTTAGCTACAACAGAAGGTAAATTTTGAAGCTCTGATAATAAAATTTTGAAATTGACTAATTTCTAACTATTTTGAGTTTAAAAAAATAATTTTTGGTCACGAAATTTTTGACGAAAAAATACATTGGAACTCCTCTGGAAAAAATCTAGGATTTTTTCCATCATTCAATATTTAGGGCATTGAATAATATAAGTTGTAATGCAAGAATCACTGTACTTACATAACGACATGTAGTAGACTGGATATCCTTAAAACTTTCCGATGTGTTATCTGAGAATTGAGCATCCCAAGGTACAATTGTCCCCCTTGAGAAGAGTGCCCCGATCAAGTTGAAGCCATACGCCTCTATAGGGAAAGGAGATTTTATAGATTTACTTCGATCAAGTCAAAACTAACCCAGCTTCTGTCTCTTGTAGATGGTGGAGTGAAGGATTTGCAAAAATCCAATGGTAAACAAGACTATCTTGACCGAAATCATAGCTGATTGAAGTTCTTTGGGATGTTGGGTGATTTGAGAGGTATCCGATCTCTAACACTTTAATGCAACGATATTTTTTTGAAAGTATTAATTCTAAAAGTTTACATTAGAAGATAAGAGCACAGCAGAGAGGACGAATGAAGATTTTTTTTCTTAGAAAAGTAGGTAGCAAGAATGCATAAAAATTGCATTGCCACAAGAAGAAAGAGATATATATCACAACACACCTGTGGGTGTAGATAGAAGAGGTGAATTATTGTCTCGAGTTGTGAGAAATATATTTTTTCTCCTTGGTCTCAAAGAGAGTAGAAAGGTTTCGATTTAACTCATCATGAATGAAATTATATATCAACTACTTTAAAGTAGGCCTGGTATTATGGGATCAGAAGACTCCATTAATTTATCTGGTTTTTATCATAAAACATGATTTTGGCTTTTAGGAGAATGCGATACAGTAAATAAGCTTTATTTTCGCAAATTCTCATCAGAATATTACATAGAATAACATTATTACATAGAATAACATTATATAGTCATTACAAATTTTAATATAGGCCAATAATTTAAGACAATCCTTCTGTCTTTCTCTAGCGTTTCGCACATCTATTACGGTACCGTTCAGTGCAATTTTTAGGCGATAATTGATCAATTCTCCCGGGATTGCGATACTTTCTGTTCATCGTTCAGAATATTACTGGGAGGGGAAGAAATTCTTTTCAATTACTATTGAATTTAGAGGTTGTGCAATCTTATCCACTGCTTGGGTAGAGATGAAATTAGGGGACATGGTTTCATCTATCTTATGAAGTGGGCCTCTGCCTTCTCTAAGGATTTGAACATCACACCCTTGATAGGAAGGTTTGGAACACTGAAAAGGATTTTTAAATTGCTCTGCAATATGACCCTCGTTCTTCCAATGTTCCTGTACCGATGTTAGTTTAGGGATGGCTTTGCCCGGTCTTAGGTGTTGTTTTAACCTCTCGATGGCCTTTCTAGTCGTCCTACCAACATAAATACTCCCACACGTACAGGTAAATTGATAAACTACATTTTATCATGCCATTTCGTCATTTTAAGGAGGTTATTCCTCAGAATGCCCGAAGGTACGTCTCCTTCGAAGGGATTTAGGAAAATATGGATCAACAAACCGGTTCTCCTTGAACCTCTGATACTGTAATCTGATTAAAGAAAAATGGTATATTCTTCCAAGTTACAAATCAGAGGTAAAGTCAGAATTTACTAAACAAATTTTAATGAAATTTTCAACAACCATCCATTATGTGGTCCCGAGTGTTCCTAGCGAAAATCCTAAGCTCCAGCGATCCCAGATCTCTTTTAAATTGCGATTTTCAATAACCAATCAGAATGCAGCCTCCAGCATTTTCATTTACCTCTCTGCCCCAAGTTTTAACACACTAAATGTTTTCATTATTTCTCTACCCATCACAAAGGGATTGTTCGAATGATTGTGTTTCAAATTAACAAATTTAATATGTATTTAGATGAATAGATTCTAATCTTCTTTCAGAGAATTTTTTAGAGATATTTTTTCAAAAGTTGTATTCATTGTTTTGAGTCATAAATACCCGGAATGCATATTTTGCCTCTCATTTTTACAGGTATTTATAAAAGTTAAATATGAATTTTCTTGAATGGCGCCATGTAAGAGAATCTACAAATTAGGTTTGAGAATTAACCGTATCAAAAAAGTTGCAACGAAGTGCAAGAGGTATAACCTAGTTATTGTAATAAAAAAGTATTATAGATTCAAAAATTACAATTTTTATTCAATGAAGAAAATAAAAACATTCTTTAAATGTTGTGCGCAATTAAATATTTCAACAAATTACGACAAAAAAAGATTTTTTAAAATACATAGATAAATGAATAGGTTGTTTTATCACATTTTTTTCTTCGACGGGATATTTTGCTCATTTCAAGTGGAAAGAGTACAAAATAGAAAAAGAATCTCTCCAACGGTTCTTTTAATCTTTGCTGATAAAAGGTTGTATTTAGGATAAATATTAGCGTTTTACTTTAACATTTTGAACGATTTCTGTACATTTAATTTAGAAAAATAGTCGTTAAATGAATTTTATTGCATTGTGGAATCTAATTATTGTGTATTGTTGTCATTCTTGTTGGACTCTTCTGTCTTTTGATCGATCTGGAATAAAATTATTAGGATTATAATCCTCTTAGTTCTATAAAGTATTAGGTTGATTCATCTCAACTTGCAATAATTTAGTCAACATTAAAATTGAAATAACTTTTAAAATATAAGACTTTAACGATTGAAATAACAACCATTCGCATCAGTTGTTTTTCTCTACTATTCTGTAAGTCCATTTATGCCTCGAGACTTCTTCAACTAGAATATTTTGATACCATAGTAGGGTGGACCATAAATTTATTTAAACATTTAATCCCTTAAAACTCTCTTTAGAGATTCTAACTCATCTCATTTCGTGTTTCAAAGCCGATGATACGGACTAATTTCGGACCGATGATCCCGATAGAGTTTCGGGAATAAGAGAAATTTTTATCGAACGTAGAGTGGACAAAATAAGAGAAAGACTGCTCCAAATCACAGCAATAATTTCATGAATATGATTAAAGTCGATCTTATCAGTAAAAGGGAATTTTTATGTGTGTGGGTTAAATAATTTCATGCCTACCCTTCTCATGGTCTTAACTATTTCAGTCAAAGAAATCTACGACAAAAACTCTTAGTCATTGAGACGAGTTTAAAGTTGTACAACTATTTTTCATGCAACTCTGTTCACATCTAGATTTAAAAAGAGGTAATTACATTGAGATCAATCTGAAGATTGAGCGGGGAGAAGTCTTCTGGATTACTGCTGTGGGAGCCTGTGAGAGAAGCGATTTGCTTGCTCTCTAGAGTTGACTCTTGTGAAATTTTCAAGTTATTTTCTTTATTCTCTACACTCGGACTTAGCCTGAGACGCTTCTTGGCAGTGGCTTCTTCTGCAGATGCTGTCACTTCTAAAGGGGAAATTGAAAAATTATTGCATTGCTCAAAAAAGAGGAGAATTATCAGATAAAAAGCTACAGCTATTGGTTTGCTTCAAAAATTAAATTAGGCGCAATCGTGATACCGAATTTTGAGTATTTTTATATTATTTTTGACGTTTTTTAAATAAAACAAGAATATGGTTATATATTTGATGAACGACCTAATAGAATACGAGAAAAAAACTCACTCAAGGACGTTTCTTCCTTCTCGGATGAAACCGATTGCTGGTTGGAAATATTCTCTCTGATGGCCTTGATAATTCTGTCATTGAGGGAATCGTATGAGCAGCCTGGAGTTTCGGACTCTTTCGATTCCTCCATCTGGACCGATTCCTCCTTCTGTGGATAATGTGAATTGAAGTTTAATTATTTTGCTGCAAAATGGAGATTGCAATTCGAAAAAACCAATCCTCAATCAGCCAAATAAGTAGCAAGTCATCGATCGACGTTATGCTACCGAATATAAATTGTTCAGAAATAACAGACACAAACTGTAGTGTGCACCGCAGCGTTTAAAGTACCAGAGGAGAACTTAATTGAGACAGAGATAAAATTAACTTGAGAATAAATAAAATTTATTAATATAAGATTTCTCACTCAACAAATGAAGAAATTTGATAGGAATGATGATATTTTATTTACCAAAATCTAAGGCAATCTAGGTATCTCATTGGATAAAATTTGCACGAATTTGATTAACAGATATGAAATGAGTTGATGTCAAAGAAAAACTGTCAATCAAATGTTTTCCACACCAGTCAATCAGAAAGACTGAAGAGTGCATGAAATGCGTACATATTGTCATATTTTATACTCAATTAATTTTATGGTTTTGGCTTTTTGAAAAGTACCAAAAATTACAAATTCCTTCAAAATGATAGATTATTCACTTCTCAGTTCAAAAGTTATCAAATTAAAAAAACCATATAATCTGAAACTTCTTGCCAGGTTGATGCAAAGACTCACTCTAACTCTGGAGGAATCCTTGGAGAAAAGATTCTTCTGAATGATGGAATCCAGAATCACAGACGGATTGATCATCTGTGAGGAGGAATCCAAGCCAGGGACATCGGGATTCTTTTGAGGGGAAGCCCTCTTCTCCCTTGTTGGGGGAATGTCACTGAATGAGTCAGTGGATGCATCGGTTTTCATAATGTCAACATCACTGTTGACGGTTTCATTAGCATTACTCGCCGTGTTGCAGACCATGTAGTTCTCTGGACTAGCCAAAGATATGGTCTCTATAGAATGTTGATCTAGGTCGAGACGTGCGCAAGGCTTATTCATCATTAACGCTGTTGTAACCATGATGTTTCTCTAAAGAAAGTAACCTTTATTGCTATGGATTAATTACTCAGGTTTTCGGAAGAACTATTCAAGTTCAGCAAGAAAATTTTACCGCTAAATATTCATGATGGGTCATAGTTTTTCATATGTAGGCCAAGAAAAACATAACCTACGCAATGAAAATGTGCACTGAGTCTTGTTTTTAATACAGACATGTTTCCTTCTGATATACAGAATGAGTCTAGAGATGATATAAGGACAACTTGAGAATGATTTGCAACACTCTATTATTTTCTATACATATTTTTTCATAGACACTGATTCCTTCTTATGAAAAGATTATTTAAACTCAAGTAAAGAAAGGAACTTCGTCATATAATAACTGTTCTGGTAGAATTTCAAAAAATTGAAGTTATTTGTATGGAATAATTTCGAAAAAATAGTGTTAAATATGTTAAAAATGAAGAATAATTAGTTGCTTGAATAATTAAATTGTAGGTCGATAATGTGGATTTAGAAAAATGAGAAAAATTAAATCTGATTGAATAGATGGCTTATTGATATAAAAAGTAAATTAAAAAGAGAATAATGTTGAGTAATGCCTTTATTGGTCAATCCTTCACTGGAAATTGACCAAACTAATTATTTCACAAGATCAATTTACTCAGCTTTACTAACAGACTGAATATAGCTGATACGAGCCTGTTTAATGCACTGAGATTACGTCAACAAAATGTTTCAATCTAAC
>JJOG01004599.1:0-43139 GCA_000715275.1 Gyrodactylus salaris
GCTTTTCGATTTACCTCTTTTAGATCGCGCACAATAGTAATCTAGAAATGAAAATTTATTCTAGGTGTTGGAAACAGACCAAAATTATTTGTGTATGAAAATCGTATTCAAATGCGCGATATCTAGTTAAAAATTAGCCGGAATTTCGAAGTCTAAACGGAGAATATTTTTCAAACAATCTGATCATCTTTAGGAGCGGAATAATTTGCTTGAATAGAATATATCGATATTTCCATTCAGAAGCCTTTACAAAGCGAGAAAGTCGATGGCGGCCATTTAAATTTATTTGTACTGTATATGGATTTGAAGCGCACTAAAGATTAGTTCCTTATTATATAATTGAGTAATTTAAGGCGATTCTTCGTGATCTTATTTCAAAAAGCAGTGCCCTAATCAACAACAAAGATACTTTCTAGAAAACTAACCTTTGTTATAATCGACAACAGGGTCAAGAGACCGATGGAAACCCTCGCGGGAACCGCCTCCATACTGACCCAAAAGGTCAGCCAAGAAACCATGACAATCAGAACAGTTGGGATGTATATGCCAACGAGGTAGCTACCAATCTGTCGTTCCAATGTAAAGTTGAACTTTAGACAGCTATAGCTCCCAGTGCTTTGCAGTTGGTTGGTCGTGCAATCCTAAGAGATGATAAAGGATATTAAACCAAAATTCAATATTACCAACAAGATCTCAAAGGAAGCACAAACCCGAAATGGATACAATATATTATTGCTTTTGTTATATTAGAGCTGTATTCTATTGTTCCTCATTCTTATGAGAGTACACGTACAAACTTGAGAAATTTTTTTCGCCCGTTCACATTCACAAAAGTGTGATGGCTTATAAAAATTGAGAGTGAATGAATCGCTCACACACCTCATTGCAATATAATCTGCTTGCTCAAAGTACATTGGGGGAAGAAAATGAAACTGGAAGGAGGAAAAAATTTTTTTGGAAGGGAGAATAATCAATGGGGAACTGATGAGAGAAAGAGAAACGTATCTCCATAATGTTGTTACACTCTAAGCTACCATATTGGAAAAAAATCAATATGGATTTAATATTTGAAAAAATTCTATTAACACTCAAATGGAGACTCGGTTTTGATAGGATGAGAAAACCTTCCCAAATGAGTCATATTTTGTGAATCTAGTGGATTCATTGAAAATAAATCATTTTGAAAAGCAATGAATGAATGAAATAGTGTTATCGGGTGTTTGAAATTAATGCTTAGATTGAATGAAATTAAATTCATTGCGGTAATTAATATCATCGTCCCGTTAATGAAGGATTGCCATCTTTCCTTTTACTAACGGAAATTAATAACTAACGTCAATTATACATCCCAATGTTTAAAGAATAATCCCATAAAACTAGTAATATTAAAAACATTATTTTTTGAGACAATATATTAAATTAACACCCTTTCCCATAAAACACATCAATCTCTGTGTATTTTCTCTCAGAGCTTTGTTCTATTGAAATTATCATCGAAAGAGTTTTAGAGGTACTCTTTCATCAACGAATTGTATCAATTCTTAATAAAATCTCAAAGGTTTGTATATACTCTCATTGTTTTGAGCTGAAACAATAATGAAAAACTATCATTATATTATGTTTGAAGCGTGGGAGAAGGAAGATGCTGAGGTATTTGGAATCTATTTAGATCAAAAGATATACTCTTGATGAGCTATTATTATTTATATATTGATTGAATAACAGTCTTGCTGTTGTATAAGCGTGGGATTGTTTGTAAATAACTCGAGCTATACAATGGATCATTAAGCCGACAAACTGCTTTCGTCATTGAGTTAATCTTTCCAAATTCAAATCAAGCACCTCTGAAAACAAATTTTTTTTCTCAATGGTTGTATTGAATTCTTCCAAGTTCTCAATAACAAAAAGTAAAATTAAAATGTGGGAATACAGTCAAAATTTATTGTTCTAAACAGAAACCCTACAAACGACCTGCTCAACCTAAGTATAGTTGAAAAAAGTATACATCATAAAACTTAGACCGTAGCTCTTCAAACAAGTCAACCATTTGCATTCCCTTAAAATGGAAAATTTTCTGATATTAAGACCTGATGATTCTGTTGAATTATGCTGACGTCACTATCAAACAGAAATAGTTATAATTTGTCACGCAAATAGGAAATCTTATCCATAGACAAGAATAGTT
This sequence comes from Gyrodactylus salaris, assembly GCA_000715275.1. Taxonomy (NCBI): domain Eukaryota; kingdom Metazoa; phylum Platyhelminthes; class Monogenea; order Gyrodactylidea; family Gyrodactylidae; genus Gyrodactylus; species Gyrodactylus salaris. The sequence goes on from JJOG01004599.1 coordinate 2,186, forward strand.
AATATCTTTGGCTAGCCTCTGTATTTTCTGTAGAATTATAGATACATCATTTATTACTAGTGACGCTTTGCATATCTTCAAAACAAGACAAAGTGCTCTAGTTAATGGCATAGATAAGTAATAATTAGAGCAACCAAATGCTTTTTTGCCTTTCCTGTCTGGATCTTGGAAATGTTCAGATAATATTTTTTTACTATTTAATGTTAGGACATGGCAAACAATTCTAAAAAATTTCACAAATCAGAGATTGATCGGAATGATTCGAAATAGAACAAAAATTAATTCAACAAAAAACACTTCCCGAACACCAATTCAAAGGAGAAAGAGAAGCTTTGGCAGAGAAATTTGTTTGATTAAATATTTTCATCGGTAAAAAATTCTCATTCAAATTTTAGTTGAATGACTTGGTTATTTTTATATTTCACCATTCTTTTCATCAACTTAAAACGCATAGCTAGTTTTCTATCTCAACAACGGATACTTATCTTGTGTGTTAAATATCTTTACAGAGTGTGGGATAGATTCTGAATGAAAATCTTTCATTTCAATGAATATTTCTTAGATTCAACTACACTTCCTGATGTGTAATGCAATTCAGGAAAATGGGAGGAAATACTATTAAAAGGGAGGAGAATAATAGTTGTTGAGATAACTATTAAAATAAAATGTCTATATTAAATTATATATCAATAACTGCAGATCCTTTGAAGGATGCATTATCATTTATTTTCTTTCCTACTCTCGTCAACTTCTTGTATGAGAAAGAAATCTGTACTGGAGAGTGAAACCCATAGAAATATCGTGCTGCTTCGATATATATCGAGCTTAGTCGTGTCTTAATTAACGGACGTTTAATTAAATGAAAAGGATAATAATTAGTCAAACGTTTAGATCACGAATCATGAGCGAATCCGGTTTGAACACGTATATAAGGGCACTGCTTTGTGAAATAGGATCACAAAGAATTGCCTTAAATTACTCAATTATATGATAAGGAACTAATTCTGAGGCTATTTCTATCTTTTGTGTAATTTAAATCTATCTTGTGTTGAAAATCCCATACAAATAAATTTAAATGGCCGCCATCGACTTTCTCGCTTTTTAAATGCTTCTGAATGGAAATGTCGATATATTCTATTCAAACAAATTATTCCGCTCCTAAAGATGATCAGATTGTTTGAAAAATATTCTCCGTTTAGACTTCGAAATTCCGGCTAATTTTTAACTAGATATCGCGCATCAGTCACATCTTCCTAACAAGAGGCTTTTAATTAAGAACGTTTCTTCTTTAAGATAGCATTTTTCATATAGTTCTCAAATATTAGTCGAGAAAATACCGATTTAAGTTTTGGCGCAAGTTCAAATTAATTTGAATTCGATTTTCATACAAAAATAATTTTGGTCTGTTTCCAACAACTAGAATAAATTTTCAATGCTCTCTCAATTACTATTGTGCGCGATCTAAAAGAGGTAAATCGAAAAGCAGTGCCCTAACGTATATAGAATTGATCACATTTAATGCAACATAATAATTGAATGACAAATTAAGACCTTTATAGAGCTTGATAAATTAGAAAATTCATGAACCCTATGCTATCCGCGAAATTGACATTCAACTATTAAACATTTAGTTATCAAAACTCAATAAGCTTCTTTCCACACACCTTGGAAGTATCGCATTTTTCTATAATTTCAGTCTAAAAAGTTTAAAGTGATGGCGTAGAGGATTGTTTCCCAAGTCCTAAAAATATGATTTCTCATATGGCGTGGGTTCGATTTTGGCATACTCTCTCCTCGAAAATATTTTACTTTGTAAATACAGTTTCAAACCCTCGTCATGTGAACCCGAAGAGAGTTGGATTCGGTTATGAAACTCAATTCAAAGAATGAAGCAGACTCATTTTGACTGTAGTAAATCTTTCCTTCTCAGTTTAGAAAACTATGAATAAATCTTGACAGTAATCATTCTACAATTTTAAACGTATTTAAATTCATTGAATGATTTAGATTAAGAGAATATCTCGAGAAGAATAGAAATTGTTTTTGAGAACTGAGAAAGGATTATTAAAACCTTTGCAATTCAGATTCGAATCATTGTGCTGATGGAGGGGGGGTAGATCTGATGCCCTATTGATCACTGAAACGAAGAATTGCAATTTCTAAAAAGCAACAGATAAAGAGATGGAGTTTGAAAGTCCAACAACAATGATTGTCAAATTCCCGAATTTGATCAAGTTATAATTTATCAAGATGCATTAAATCTACTCAAAAGAGAGGAATGATGAGTTTATCTGTATCCGTAGAATAGAGAGAAGTAGGAGAATAGAAATCTCATTAATCTCTCTAGTTTTTCTTGTCTACTTTTATCTCTGTTTCACTAAAGTTAGATCAGAATTTAGAGCTAAATTTTAATTGAATAGAAAGGAGTAGAAGATTGATTCACCCCCTCAAATCTTCCCTACATCCTTCTAGCTCAATTTCAATCATTCACCACCCTCCTTGCACACATCATTCACCTTCCCATTGCATTCACGTTATGATTCTCGTCAAGTCAAAAGATCGAATGATTGCCTGCTTTCATTCTCGATCAAAGGGGAAAGGAAATCTAGCAGATCTGGATGTAGAAAGGCAGAGGACATTTCCCCCTTTTTATACACAAAAATAGAGTATGCACACGATCGACGAGAGTTTAGGGGATGGGAAGAAGGTAATTCCAAGAATGATCATCAAACCGATAATTTAGTGAACATAAGAAACAACGTGGAGGGGTAGTTGTCGTCCACACGAGAGAAGAAGAAGAAACATTCATCTCTGTGTGTGTTCACTAGTGGGGATAGATCCAAGTGTGTATAAAAAATATGGAAAAAAGGGAAATACATAATAATAAGAGTTAAGGTGCAGATATATAATAGTAAGGGAAAATAGATTGAGAAAGATGAAATCGAAGATCATGGCTGACATTTCACTGATCTATCCATTTTTTTCATTGGGGGAGGGGAAGATGCTCAGGTGAAAAAAAATTAGAATAGATCAATACATAACTGAGAGTGTGATCTATCATTTTGAAAAATAAAAAAATAGAGGAAAAATAATGAAAACACGCAGATGTAACTGCATCTCTAACAGGCGATAGTTGCATACAAGTCTAACCAAGATTTCGTCCAATAAGAATCGAGCTTGGTCAAAAGCATTGCAGATTATTTTGCAGAGAGTCAACGTGCATTATTATACTTTCTAGGCCAATGGGATTTGAGCTTTGTCAAGAGAATTTTATCAATCAAATTGTAAGATTTTGACGAATGAAATTCAAGCTTGGTCAAGTGATTCTCATTGGTTCTTTCTTAATTTTACTAGAATGAGAAAAAGATCCATAGAGCAAGGCCGAAAGATGTTTAAAGAATGAGCAAGTAATGATGGAAGAGTCTAGATGGATCTCATCTTATTGATGGTATTATTAGTATTATGATAGCCCCTTTCTTCTTCAATCTTAATCCCCATAATCCAAGAAAATTAATCAACGTGTAAAGAGTTAATGGGGTGTACGTGTGTCTGTGTGTGTACGCGCGCATGATGTATTAATATTATTATTATATGGATTATTATTTAGAATTGCTTTTTAGTTTAGAACTGATCTCGTTCTTTGTCTTATTTTTCTTTCTTTTCACTCAAATCAATAATCACAAGTGATACTATTCAAATTTCGTTATCCCTACGAATGGATTTTATTAAACTTGAATTTATAAATTTTTCCCTGCATACAAGATTTGTCTTTTTATGTCCCAGACAAAAAACATAATTTAATAGGTATATGCAATGTGTGTACATCTGTACGCTAGTATGTTTCAAGTAAATGAATAAATCATGGAAATATTCTGGTTATGATGAGCTGAAATAACATTCGTTGTCTTAATTGGATCATACAATGAGCTATGAAATTTGATACGATAAACTTTATTCCCCTATACTTTTTTGACCAGAATTCCTCTAAAGTACAACAATTATTCTATTCTCCTTTTGATAAGATAGGAAGAGAGAGAGTTCACTATAGAGTCTATAGCATAGACGTACTTGAGATCAAATCAAGTTTTTTTTCCCTCAAAGGAAATCCTTCGGAGGAGTGGAGATATTTCAACTGTGTATTTTTCTACCCGAAAATTAATAGGCAACACGAGTTTGAAAAAAATTATGAATGAATAATAGTAAAAAACGTAACAAACTAATATAGTAGTAGTATTTTGAAAGCTTCCAATGAATGATGCCAAGCTTGGAATCAATAAATTGACGATTAAATCAAATTTTCTAGTATCCAAGGGAAACATTAAACGAAAAAAAAATGTTCATTCCGTTTACTTATAGATACTGTGAGATAGTCTAATCAAAATTTGAGACTACTCAAGCGTCTTTTGAATTAAATCGAGTATATTCCTATTAGAGTAGTAACGTGACCATTATAAAATAAAGACGGAAATTCTATTAATTAAATTGAATTAATCCAAACTCTGATTTTAAACCCAAGAGAGAACTATGATGGAAAACTTATTTTCTTCAAACTTTGTCACGAAGGCCAAAATAAAAAAAATTAATTAGATTTTTGTCATTCAATATCACGATGTAATAAGGCACACAGAAAGATTATTCTATTGTTTAGGGGGAAGAATGAGGGGAAAAACTATGCTCTACCTATCATATTACAAAATTCATTGAATAATTAATCAATTTACCCAGGATTTGTATTCAGTCGGAGTGAGGAACTCTGAAATCTCCATGTCTGAGGCGGCAGTGACGGGGTTTGTTAAATTCCAATGAAACTTGAGATACTCTATTGTATAGCCATAGCTACCGATATCCATAAGACAGGTCTGTTTATCCATTGGAAAGTTGCTAAGTTGCATTTGACAACTGTATTTCATTGTAATCTTCTGACTATACATAATTCTGCCGTATTTTGAGACACGAATAAGATAATTGGGAATTGTCATTTTATACCGAGAACCCTTCTTTCCATTCCTAAAGAATAGATCGGGAAGCCAGATTGAGGACTCCTTATGCGTTATGCTCAGCATCTCCGGGGATTCTTTAAAATTGGGCAGGTTATCCCAGCGTAAGCGTGGGTCATTCCAAAACTGCCTCAAGTACATATCAACTGTGTACTCCATATTCATAACGTCTACCGAGTTAATGGCTAATATTTTCAGTGAGACATTGACGTTCACAAGTTGATCGTCCAAATCTTCTCCCGGAGTCTTTTCAGACATGTACTTTTTGAATATTTTCTCTTCGATTTGATGCTTCAGTGTTAGTGCCTTTGAGGAGTTTATCAACGCTTGGGATGGACTGAGTAAGGCGTAGAGAATGAAGGCAATCAACAGAACTGCTAGAGTAGGAGACTTCATACTTGTTATTTCGGGGTGAAAAGTAAAACTTCTGGCTTCAGCATTTGTCCAATAATGTAAGCAGGAATCTGTGCCTATTTCTACCAAGAATTTTGGATTAATTCTATTTATATTCTTCATTGGAGAGAGATAAACTATTGTGATTGGTCAATCTTTTGTTCCTTACTATTCAATTAATCGCGAACGAGATGTAAAATATTTACAGAAGCAAATGCCAGTAATACTAATCTGGACAGTAGGCGAGGGATAGAGTTTACTAGGCTAAAATAATATGAGAATAATATCCAAAATACAGAACTTTTATTCAGGGCATCAAGAATTAACAGGTTTTACTAGTATGAGGCTTTGGTAACGAGACATCTTACGCCAGGCTCCAAGTAGATGGCTGTAAGCTTATGAATGTTCTCTTTAGTGGAGAGAAGGTCGATGACTCTCTTGTGAATTCTCATCTGGAATCTGTCCCAAGTTTTGGAACCTTCACCACAGGGAGTTTTTCTGGTTGTAATTCTAAGAGTCTAAAAGTATACTAAGAAACATCTATACTTACCTTGGTTGGGAGGAATTTGGGACCTTGAACCTTGAGGTTTTGATCGGTAGCTCTCTTGACAAGCTCTTCTGTAACCTTTCTCAATGGGTCTGTCTTAGTTGCAGAGAAGGTGATTCTAACCCAGTAGGTTTGGTTAGAGGCAGTATTGTCGGGCTTTTTAGTATCCATAATTGACAAGATAGACTTAGTTTATCGTGGTTTTTCAAGAAATGTGTCAAATTTAAACAACATATTCATCATTTGGAAATAACTGTTTATTTTTCAACATTTTACAAATTTAAAAAGCTTTTATGAAACTCTACAAAATTGAAAATGATTACGATATATTCCATCTTACATCGTCAATTATTGATTGTGTTGAAAGCTTAGATCATACAAATTTAATGGTCCTTCTATCTAATGCTGAGAAGAAAATTCACAAATCAAATTCAGAGAATTACTTTATTGAATTCAAAAAGTATTTCCTGGAAACTCTTTTAGTTCGTTCCAGATATGCCAATAACCACGAAAAGGCATCTTTAATCATTTTGGATTGTCGAAATGATCCAAAGCTTTCCAAGTTCAACTGGGATCGATTTCAGCGTATGTTGTCTTTTTTAATATTTAGCTGAACGCAAGATTGATACTGAAAACATTTATTTATTTCACAAAAATTGGATGGATGTCCTCATAATGTCTTTCTCTAATTATTTGAATTTATCTCTAAGATGTAGTAATAAATAATTTAAAATGTTTGCATTTATCCTTGGTCATTCGATTCTGTTTACATAAAAAACTTAATGATTAATTTTTCTAGACCATCAACCATGATTACAGAGCTTGACTGTCTTGACGAAAAGTGTTTCTCAATGAAATGCATCTATAAAAATGTACAAGTTTGCCTAGAAAATTTCCACAATTCTTTCATTAATGAAACTAACGAGGTTTCAAGTGAGCGTATCGTCGAAGATGAAGAAAATTTGATTGCATTAGAAGAGAATGACAAAGGTCTACGATCTGGACGGAACTCTTCAAAGAATGAAACGAAAAAACTCAGAAATTCTTGGACTATCGAAGAGGATATTCTAATTCATCACGGAGTCATAGATTTGCATCTTTCGTGGGCGGAAATAAAAATGAGATTCTTCTCGAAATCCTTCAGAACAAATGTTGGAATTAAGGATCGCTGGCGGAGTTTAAACAAAAATAAGCAGCTACTCAAAATTACTGAAGAAGCTGCCAAAAATAAGAAGTCATGATTTATACAAAACACGCATTTGACGTTTATTTTTCTATCATTGAATAAACTATTAAAAATAATAACTTTACTACTTTTGAGTATACACTTCTGAGACTATTAATTTTTGATTAGAAATTAAAAGAAACCTTGAACTTGTAAAGTAGGAAGAGCCAAATGTCTCCAAGACAAATACATCGTTAAAGTAAACCTTTTTGGATAAAAAAATATGAAATTTTTAGCACCATTGCTTGATAATAATTGTTCTCGCGAATCTTGTCAAGGTAATCTGAATGTACACAAAACTTTTTTCCAAGGCATAATTCATTGAATGATTCAATTTGGTGTACTGAATATATATCCTCCTTTGAAATATAGGTAGTTATTTATTATCGTGCATTGAATGTAGAGAGAATAATTCTTAAATTTCTCACCAGTCACTCCTACAACTCCAAGTTTGATGTACAATGTACATTTCCCCACTGACTGTGTGCGTGTGTTAAGCATTCATCAAAGAACATCACATACTGTATTACCAATACTCCTAGCATTTAATGATTAAAAAATATTCCCTGTCTCTCCCTCATCCATCTATTTTCCAGATATGAACATAACTGCAAATGGTTTCTGCAATGAATGAATTCAATTGGATAAACTATTTCGAATTACCTTTAACCAACGACCAATCAAATGAATTGCATAATTTATATTCCTTGAAATATAACAATTGGATAGATATCATTTGAAAAGAAGTGAGGTGAACGACGAGAATTGTGAGAAGTAAATTTGACTTCTTTCCACGCGACATTGACTCATAAAAGGATTTACAAATTCATGAAATTGATTGAAGGATGAACCCTCACTTCAAACACTACTGAAGATTTTAATACAAAGCTTAATTTGATTTATTTATTTAACTGTTGTCTTAAAGAGTGAGTGACTTGATCTAAATTTGTATTATGTGTACTCTTTTAAATCTCAATAATACTCTCCTCTAAAACTGACGATTAAATGTTAGATATTAATTATTAGATATTAAAAATATTAATCTGTAAACTTTATTAAAAAAAAGATAGATTCTATGGAAACACTGAGTAAATATATTACTCTAACTATCATAAGGAATACTAATTCTCTCTCTCACTGTTACATCATAATAAATATTTTTAAATTTCTCAGTCTGGAAAAATATAGAAGAAAAAAAATTTTACCCAGAAAAGAGAGTATCTCATTTTTACCTCTATTATGATTCAGAGCCTTATGGGAAATCTATTGGGACCGAGGAAAAAGCTTCCAAAGGAGGATTTAGCCTTTCTCATGAATAATACCAATTTCACAAAGAAACAAATCAAACAATGGTATCGAGGTTTCATAGTGAGTTTTGAGGGTGAAATTCTCAAGTGGACGATTTCTATTAAATATTAAAATCTTTCTTCCATCTCATTCATAGCGTGACTGCCCATCAGGTCAACTGAGCAAGAAAAAGTTTATAGAGGTATACTCAGGATTTTTCCCCGACGGCGACGCTGAAGAGTTTTGTACACACGTCTTTCGTACATTTGATAAAGACAATTCGGGAAAGATTGACTTTAAAGAATTCCTTCTTGCCATTAATATAACGTCGGGAGGTAAACCAGAGGAGAAATTAGAATGGGCTTTTCAGATGTACGACATTGATGGTAATGGAACCATCGAGAAGAATGAAATGGCTGAAATCATCAAGGTAATCTAATTTGAATTTTATACTCTTACTTTTAGTTGGAATTCAGTAAACATTTTCTATTCATCCTCGATTCTTTGATGGTGTATAATGAAATTACCTCCACCAAAATTTATATTTTTTCTCATCCTTGCATTTATCCTAGAGGATTATCTCGACACTGAGGAGAGGAAAAATAATAACCAGCTAAGACGAAATTAATTTATACATTGAGAAAATGTTTACTTAATCCTCTTGAATTTCGAGGTGAAATCCATCCAAGTCATTTTTATTGTTCAAAACTTTTCAATGGACCAGTATGAGATGGAAATTGAGTTTTTTTCAATGAAATTGTAAAAAATACTACAACTGAATTAATTCATTATTTCATCCGAAGAAGGCTGTAGGAGTTTAGATGAAGGCTTTTGGATAATGTACAATTTCTCAGCTATTCTGATTTATTTTATAAAAGTGAACATGTTTATTCTCATTTGACATTTCAACGGTAAATATCATTCAAGACATAAAAATCATTATTAATTGTTTTTTAATTTTGGTAACTCCTGCAAGTATTATCCCTACTCTTTGCTCAAGATGATAACCATGTAGCTGAATTTTTTTTAAATACTCACTTTTTAATAGGCAATTTACAGCATGCTTGGTGCAGACGAATCCACAGTCGACCTATCTCCAGAAGCAAGAACTGAAGAGATTTTTGATAAGATGGATAGCAACAAAGACGGAGTGCTGACTAGAGAAGAATTCATGGACGGCTGCATGGCTGATAAACAGCTATATGCCATGCTATTGGCCGATGAACCAGCGGAATAATGAGACCAAAAAGCCTGAAAATTAGTTTTTTCTTTTCTTATCACAACTCGATAACTTGAATTTTGTTTTTACTGATTATATAAAAATTGGTTTTGTTGTACACAGTTGAAAATATTCCTTATATTAAAAGAAGAATCAATATAATTTTTCAGGAAATTCTAATTTTATTTTGAGCAAAAGCCAAAAGTGAAATAAAGTACACTAAATATAGTGTTTCGTTGAATGTTTGATTCATTAACCCTGCATGACTTTATATGGGTGAATAATTAACCTAAGGGAGTCGTAGTGCAAAGTTTTCAATGGATATTGTAGTTTAATTCTATAATTATACACAGCAAACATCCTTCCTAGCGTTGTTTGTACAATTGAGAAAAGCTGTTTTCTCAGTGTGAAACGAAAGAATTCCTCGATTCACCATACAGCACTGAGAATGATGGTTAATTACTCCAGATTAAGTCAGAGGAAAGAAAACAATCTATCCATCTATAGCTCTAATTAAATACTTTTGCTCCTCAAAATATTTTTTTTTCTACGCCAAAGAAGAGAAATTGCTTTGATAAAAATATTTCATTCCCTCACTACTAGTCTATAATTTAGTCCAATTTCCCAATGGTAACGTTACACTGGAGAATCCCGCCTAGTAAATTGTAATACATTTTTTTACTCTTAAAAAGAATGTCGTCTTGTTGATAGTATCAATTTGATACATTGAAACGCATTAGAAAGTTGAGATGTGAGAAATGCAACAGATTTTTATTTCATTATTGATCATTAACGAGAAATTTATACTGTCCAATGTTAAGTGACGTTAATAAAATTAACGGAAATTTATGAGAGAGAGGTAAATTGGGTACATTTTAAGATTTTTTTCCTTAAGAAATTCCTTAGTATTTGAGCCTAACTCTATCCCAGTTCTTTTGATAGCCTAATATTCTCTCAAGGAACCCAAAATAGGAGGGTAGTCATAGTTTGGAATCTACATTCATTTAAGTCACAAATTATGAATAATGATTTTCTTGAAACTCATGAAACTTGATGAGACTCAAACAAGGTCATGTGAGAGAGATTCTGCTATATCACAGCTCAAAATTTGGATCAGCTTAGCTATCGTCTTTTGCAGATTTAACACTTTTGAGACCATAGACTCGACCTATATTATGGACTTGATAGCTGAGGACTGTTCCCCAAATCCTAGAATATGATATCTCATATGGCGTGTATTAGATTTCCATATACTCCCTTTTGAATACATATACTGAAACGATTTTATGTGTTAAATATTATGTAACCCATCATGTGAACCCGAAGATTGTTAAACTCGGCTATGAAACTCATTTCAAAGATAAATAAAACTCATTACTAATGAGTAGAGCAACCAAATGCCTTTTTTTGCTAAGCTAAAGAAAAGCTAAAAAAAATCTTGTAGGGCTAAAGGTAGTAGTAAAGGGTAAGAAGATAGGAAAACCTCTTTTAACTAAGATTATTAGCAGATTAATTTTACACAAAAATCGAATAAATTTTTTTTTTTCACAAGAAAGGACTAGGACAAAACTTCATTATTATCAAGATTTCTAATTGATAAATATTAGATAGCCAATAATTATCATTCTAAATTAAAGACATCATAGGTCAGAAAAATATTTATTCATTCTTTATAGAGAAATTCTTTATTAAGAGTTGCTTCTCGACAAGTATGTGTAATACACATTGTGTATTCAATGTTGATGAATCAGACCTGATTCGATAAAAATAACCTATTTTTGTAAAATTTCGTGCCTTTTTAGGTTGCTCTACTAATGAGCCAAGAATTGAAAGCCAGAGAGTGTTCCTCTTTTGTCATGAATCAGCCTTCAACGGACAGAAATGCAAGAATGTTATGAATTATTGATCAAAGAAACTTATATTTGCAATGTTGTTCATTTGAAAAATAGCCTAGATCATAAAATCGTGATAATTTCAATCGAAAATGTTCTCAGAGATCTAAAGACATTGCTGCTATATACGGTAAAAGTCGGGAGACATAATATTAAAGTACTCAGTGAGAGGATGTTTCACGTGACTTGTCTTGCCCGTCTTCTACACAATTGTGCCAATCAAATACAGTCATATTTTCCAGAAGTGAATAATTTAATTTCCTTCAATTGTTAAGAATGGTAAAATTAGAGTCAAATTTGCAGATATCGGAAATCCCCCTGCTTTTAACGCGCTGGGGCAGTTGGCTAAGTGCTGTTGAATACTATTGTGAAAACCTCAAATTGAATTCAGAAAATTGCTCTTAACCTTGAAGATGATGGAATAATTTAACAGCAATCTAGAAAGTGATTCATTTGTAGTAATTACATAAAATTGATAACTGAGCTTCAGTCGAGTTCCACTACAATTTGTAATCTCTATTCAATTATTTCTCAAACTGAATTCGAAGAAGATCCTGCAAAAGTCAAAGAATATATCTTTTCTCATTTTTAGAGCCTATTTTTGCATATTTTTGAACCTTATTTTAAAAATTATTTTTACACATTTCTGGTAGCCCTACTCATTACAATGTGCAAAATTTCATTTAAAATGTGCACAAAGGGAGAATTTTGCAGGTTACCCTTTTTATTAGGGAAAAGCAATTTGCATCAATTTTAGAAGGTTATTAAATTTAATATATCCACTCGGGAAAAAGAGCAATATGAAGATGGATATATATTTATGACTCTGGTGAGCCATGTTGAATAAACATAGATTCCGCTATTATACGACAGAGTATAAAGTTTAATTAATTTTATTTGCTGAAGATATTTCACATTGAGAGTTTCGAGAGAGGAACTATCTACGCAGGTTATTTATTGCATAATCTTGAATACTTTCTTCATGTTGGAATCTTTTCTCTACATCTTCTTTCCAAGCAATAAATCTACAATATACCTATAGGGGAATGCAGTGTAATATTTGTCAACCCTACCCATTATTGCCTCTTACAATTATCCAATAGAATATGGAGAGGGAATCATGTGTATCTTGTGCAACACTCTATGAAGAACTCCATACAAGAACTTGTTTTAGACATGAAAAGAAATGGGAAATTCAACATTGTAGACCTCATGACTACATGTCCCAAAAAGCATATTTTAAATGTTTTTATTTTGGTCTTAATCATTTGATCAATCTAGTAAAGAAGGCTTGATTATAAGCATTGAACTGACGAGAACGGACATGATCTTGATCAACTGTCAACTTTTTTCTTCAAGTGCGCACTTTTTTCATTGAAAATCATAACTGGCACAGAGTGTGCAAATCCAATTATAATTATTGTGTAATATCAACAATAAAAAAACTATGATATACACGTCATTTGAAAAAATTCTCAATAAATTGGCATTGAATCAGCGAATAAAAGCGACTAATGGCCGATAGAATTTCACCCCTGATCTAGATTCTTTAATGTAAACACTGTGCCTTTTTGTGTGGCTTCAATATAACAAAATTCATTCGAGACATAATCGTACATTGCACAAGAGAGTTATCATATTTTAACAGAAACACACAAAATCAGGAAAATTTATGATAAAACCAAAATGCGTTATTTTCTTTCATACCTGAAAAATAAGCTCTTTTGCAGTGACAGAACATGAAAGTAAGATTTAAAGTTGTTTTTAAAACCTTTTAAAGCTCTTATGTTTCATACAAAAAACAATGCCTCTTCATTATAAATATACTAGAGAGTTAAATTATACTGAAAGTCAGTAGAAAAGACGTTGGATGGGCATAAATTGTGGATTGGGAAACTATTGAGGGTGGAATGAGCGCTGTCAATTCGGTGAGAGAATGATAAATGACACCGACTCATCATACTCTGGAAAGTATGATATATTTCATCATAATTGTGTAGAATATTCCCTGAAAGTACTTCCTCCTACGGTAGATAAACTAATATATCATCCTTTAATAAGATGTATATCTATCCCTCTTTCCCAAAAATGTTCATAAGGAATGCATAGATTATTCATGATATTAAAAGCGGAAATAACTTCTTCTTTTTCTCTCAGAGAATTTATAATTAAATATTATTAAAAACTATTCGTAATAGAGTTACCCAAGTCACGGATTTAAATGTCGTGGTGTGTTTATCAGAGGTTTAGGATCCCTTCAAAAATGGTCAATTTGAGGTCTTCTATGCAAGATCTAAACCAGAGGTGTTGTGAGAAAACCCAATGTACACAGGTGAAGATCGACGATGATTATATTTTTATAAAATCATCCTAAGGATACGGAAGAAAGTACAATACGGCTGTAGAACGAGATGGAACACGCCTATAGCTGGTTGATATATAAACTCTTTTTCTCCTAGCTTCTAGAAAAAGGAAGAAATCGTAGACATGATGTCACTCCAAACTCAAATTAAATACTCACAAGTAGGGTGTATCTCTTATTTTGAACTCCAGAGAACAGTTTATTCTAAGAAGGAATAAAATGAAAAAAATATTTCATTCTGTGGCATAAGAGGGATTATTTTTATTCTTTTAGCTTAAACTATCTGAAAAATGAGAAGGAATGATTGACATTTTTTCTAATTTTCTAAAGCTTTTATTGAAGAATTTATTGACTTTTCTTTAAAATAATTTCAAGTGTCTCTATTGAATGACTGAATTTTTTCAAAGACTTGTCCCTATTGACTTTTACAAAATATACAGACAAAATTGATTTGAAGAAACAGTATTTGCTATAATCCCCGAATTCTTAATACTCTTTTAGTTAATACACAACTGTAGCAACTTGAGGATTGCGTCAAGTCAGAAGAAGCTAAACAAAAAGTTTAGATGACAAACTACTACGCGTATTGGTGAAAATAATTAATGAGAATTGAGTAGGAATCTTGAATGAATTTTTTACTACCATAAATTGATAAAGCATCAAATTTGTTAATCGAGCTCAGTCAATGAAAAGACTAACAGTGACTAAATTGATTAAATAGGACTACCATCATCGTATTTAATCAAAACGTCATGTATTTTTTTGCCTCGATATTACATTTTTACTACAATTCATAAAGAAACTTCATTGAAGATTTTATTTAATCTCAAACGTCGAAATTCGGCTTTGAATGTTGGATAAGAATTTGTTAATACCCAGCTGTACTATTTTCTTATGATTGGTATACAATTGGTAGAATAGAAAAATCTCAAAATAAATATTTTTTATGCCATTTATGTTTTCATATAAGAAATATATACGCACAACGATTTTCAAAAAATATGACATATTTTAGTACTCCTAATGATTACTGAATAGTATTCAGTGAATACAATTCGATTGTAAATTAAATTGGTATTTAAATTCATGATGGAAAGAAGAAATAAGTTGATATCGAAATTAAGAGAAAAATCGATATTTTAGTGTTTTGACAAGGTATTTGTGTAGAGTGGAAGGAATAAAACGCTATCGATTTCAGCATGGAGAAAAATATTGACACTTTTTTGATCAAGTGGATTCTTGAAATTCAAGTCTTTCACTTGGAATCTCTTATTAAATTAATGATTAATAGAGGATTAATAGCTCAAAAGAAGATCTTAACGGAGAAACTTTCTCCGAGAAAGAATTTACTTTCAAGCTTTGAAAATTTAAGGCAAATTTGACTCAAATTATTTGAGGACAAATCTCAAAAAATTAAAAGATTTTTACTAGTTTTATAGCAATGTTGTAGATTGAAAAATATTTCATATACTGAATTATTACTTTATAACCAATTTTTTCAGAACTCACATCGAACAATTTGAAAGAGGAAAGTTAAATTAACTCAGTTAATTTAAATTGATTCTAAACTTTATAAATTACAGTCCGAATTAGAGATTTTTAATTAGCTAGAAGTATTATTTAGACGGAATTTACCATGAAAGTGTTCATCTTTAGATTTTAGAAGCAACAAGAAGATAATCGCCTTACAAGTTGCAACCCTCATGATTATTTCGAATTGAAAATTTTCAACGTGTGTTGATTAAAACATACGAAAGACAAACTTCAGAAATATTTGTTCATCCTCATTCGACAATTTGAATCTATTTTTTGATAAGACTAATATCTCCTTTACACTATGACTACTGCAGGTAGACCCACCTGGAACACAGCCAGTGGCAACAAAGGAAAATGGGTTAAAGATTTAAGCACAATGAGTAAACAATACTCAGTGAGAGATTTACCTGCCCACACAAAGTTGAAGACCAGACAACCTGGTCAAGGTAGACCAGAAGATCTCCACGGAATCGACTTTAAAGAGAAACTCGATGAGAAGGAATCACGTCTTACTAAGGACAAATCTTTGAAGAAGAAGAACCTAGCCATTACATCAAAATCAGCTCCTAACGCCAAGAGGAAAATTGATATCAGCACTTCTAATCTTGATGCTGACGATCAATGGGAAGAAGAATACGATGAAAATGAGGAAAAAAATGTTGACGAAGACTTGGACAATTCAGAGGAGGATGAATCTGATGAAGATGAGGAATTACTTCTGGCAGAACTCAACAAAATCAAACGGGAAAGAGCAGATGAAGCTGTTAAGCAGGCAGAAAGGGTCAAAGCTGAAGAAGAAACGATTCGCCTAGAGAATATCGTCAAGGGTAACCCTCTCCTCAACACAGACTCCAGTTCCTTTACAGTCAAACGAAAATGGGATGATGATGTCGTCTTTAAGAATTGCGCTCGTGGGGCTGTCGATCACTCCAAGAGGGGATTTGTAAATAACATGTTGAGGTCTGACTTTCACAGAAAATTTATGAAAAAGTACATTCAATAAACTTTATATATACTTGAATAATTAACACTCTTTTCTATCTCTATTGAGGTAGAATGTCACCAATTCCATGATTTTTGATGCACCGTCCATTCCGAGTTTGGAGTAGGTTTTGGAAATTTTCATGAAAATATTAGTTATCATGGGATAGCTAGTGGAAAAGAAATTAGGAAATCAATATTTACCTTTTGATATAATTAATCTGATCTGTTATTGATTTTGGTAATGAGGTTACACTCTCGTTCATTGCCTGTATTGCTGAGTTGTAGTCTAGTCTAGCCAGTACTATTGAACTGCTATCGTCAAACTCTTCAGCGATGAACCATAGAGGTTTAAGGCTTGAGAATTCTGATTCACGTTTCATAGAAGCTATTTCAAAGGCGTGAGAAATCAAACCCTTGTAGATTTCATAGGCTTTCTTGTACTGGTGACTCTCAAAGTAGCACGAAGCCTTTTTAAATGAATAAATAAACTTACTAGCAATGTCTTTGCAAGGACAATCGTACGTATTTCAATGTTGTTGAGAAGAGAAAATATGTTGATTGATTTTTCAAAAGAGATTATAGCCTAAATTTCTCATTATTACTACTGAAGAACGCACATCTTTATTTTTGTTCAATTTCTGTTGAACCATTCCAAGATTTAGATGATCAATACCGATACTCTTTTCTTCGTAGTTTTGGATCTAAGGAAAAGGTAAGGTTTAATAAAGGTTTAGCACCTACCCTCTTCTTGCAGTCAATCATCTCTTCGTACTTTTTAATGACAACTTGAAAGTTTTTATTTTTTATCTCTAGGCCAATCATGAGGCGCATGATGAAGATTGTGTTGATTTCATTAAAGTCGTTTGAATAATTCGAAATTAATGAAATGTTAATATCATATGCTGTCTGTAGGTCTTCGAGGGCCTCTTTCGGCCTTGACAAGTCTTTCCAAATTAGTGATCGAATCACGTAGAGTTGGACAATGTCCGAATCTGAGCCGTTGTTGGATATTTCTTGAATCATGTTATCAATAATTGGCATTATGATTCGATGTCGACCAGAGGATATCTGTTGCAGGGCTAGACTATAAATAGCCCTGTTCCTTGAGGATAGGAATGAAGAGAATTGCTTTTCAGTATTACTGCTAATCTGACTAAATTGCATGACTATAAAATATTTAATTTTATAAATCGTTTTGAAAATATTCAATGTGAATAGAACTTACAGTCTGGATCTATCAACTTTTCAGAGTCTAAATCGAGTGTACTCGTATCCGATGAGCTGAGATATTCAATTTTCCCTTCAAGCTCTTTAATATCCTGATGTCGTCTGTTGATTTTAAACTGAGTCATCCCAATTTCCTCTTTGAGGCGTTGATTTTCATTTTCAATCTTCTTAATTTCTATCATAGATATTTCGAAATGCGTCTGATGCATTTCTAGGATATTAATTAGACTGTAAAGAAGGTGAGAGCAAGTCTTAGACTCTTCAAGGTTTTTGTTATGATTGTGCAAATCAGCCACTTGGCCAACTTCGAGGATGAGATTGGAATACAACTTTTTAAGTTCATCACAGCCTTCCTTGAGAACATGTAATTTTAATTGGCTTTTATCGCCCAGTTCAAAATTCATCACATCAGAAGCATAGTTTGATTAACTGCTCAATAAGCGACTAAAACAAATTTTGAACAATTGCAGGGGGGTCTGTTTAAAAAAAAATATTTGGTCTTTTTTCAAAACTATAGAAATGAGTGAGGAAACCGATTACTATAAAGTACTGGATGTAGATCGCAGTGCTACCAAAGAGCAAATCAAGAAAGCCTACCGCGCACTTGCTCTCAAATGGCATCCAGACAAAAATCCCGACAACAAGGATTACGCTGAGAAAAAATTCAAAGAATTAAGTGAAGCTTTTGAAGTTTTACACGATGAAGAGAAGAGATCTGTCTATGATCGTTTTGGCAAGAGTGGTCTCAATGGCAGTACACATTCGCGTAATCGTTCCTCACAAGATTTTCATAATTTCACCGATTTTCCCTTCTTCAACTTTAGAGATCCCAATGATATCTTCCAAGAGGCTTTCGGCCGAGATATTATGGAAGGTTTCTCACCATTCAACTTTTTCTTCATGGATCCTATGAGTGCACACCGTGATATGCGTACCAATAATCGCAGGACAGGCCCCACCTCACACAGAACACAAAACCGTCAACAAAATGCTCCCTATACCAGACAGAATTTCGTCTCATTTCCCGACCTAAGACTTCATGCAATGCCCTTCGATTTAAGCTCAATGAACATGTTCCAAGGACCCATGAGGGCTGGATCTAATTTCAAGTCAGTTCAGAGTACCTCCAGATTTGTTAATGGCCAAGTCATCAAAAAGACTGTTGTTGTGGAAAATGGTACAGAGACTATAACTGAAGAGATAGATGGACAAGTTGTTAATCGGGAAGTTAAACAGACTGGAGGGAACCAAAGTATAAATTCTCATTAATTTGATATATTGTAATTATTTATTGAATCAAAGATTCTCAAAATCTAAATTTACTAATAGATTTCAGAATAAAAAAATTGTGTGAAAAAATGATGAGTTTTAATATAAAGATTTTGTTTTGTGTGAAACTTTTCTCTTTATTCACTTACATTTATTATCTCATTCTAGAGTTTCAAAATGCGTGAGAGAATCATAAATGGTCTCAACAATGTATCTAGGATAACCAACATCCTTATTGACCCATACAACAAATCGATATAGGTTTTTGCCAATTCTCTCTGAATATTCCAAGTCAATAATGCCCAACTCTTTGAAGCTCTTAACATCAGAACTGACAATCTTCTCTTCACTAACACATATGTAATCGGAAAGTGTATTCGCCATGTACTTTAAAAAGTTTCTATAATCAAGGCAGTCAACCTCCTCCTTGAAAGAGAGCACCACATTGAGGAGGATGGTGTCGTTGCATGGTGTGATAATTGTAATGCTTCCCAGTCTACCCTCAATCTGCGGCAAGAGACATATGACCCTTTGAGCAATGTCATTAAAACCAGCTGCAATATAGTTTGAGAGCATTCTGTTCATTCTCTTCTCTTTGATGCTATTCTCAGAGAAATAACCAGCAGGACAAAACGCTGTAACCATACAGGCTTCGGTGTGGAAAAAGTCCAAAATCAAGGTCAACATCTTTTGCAAGACGATAATCTCAGCTCTCTCAATAGTCTGGACATATCCATTCAGGTCTTTGGCAATTTTGATACTTCCAACGTAGAAGACCTTGTTAATATTAACGTGATCTGCAAAGCGCATTGAAGGGGTATCATCCGTTACTTCAACAACAGTTTTCGTGTCTGTTAATATCCAGGGAATGAGATCGTTTCTCTCCTTATTGTAGACGAAGACTTTTTGGCTATTTATCAAAAACCCGTCTTCTGTCGGCGTGATTGCCTTGAACTGAATCGAGAGTAGATGAGTCAAATTTTCCGGCCTCATAGAGGAACAGTTGATAGCTTTGACTATGATAAGGGGATTGGCGAGGCATTCCTTTATTAGGCTCATGGCTATTGAGCCATAACCATTGATGCCAATTTGAGTCCGCACCAAATCGGAGAGGGCTGATTTTTTTTTCGAAATAATCACTGGCTCTTGATTGCTCTTGAAGCCTTTCAAGGGGTCATTTGAGATGTTGATACTTTGCAAGAGGAGATCGTTTGACTTGAAGATATTCCTTAAAAAGTCTAGAATACTCAAAGGCTTTCGCAAGATCAACTCTCTCACCAGTAACTCAATGATTTCATCGACTTCTGGATGATTGGAGAGATATTTGCTATTTTCCACAATTCTTCTCAACTGTTAAAGAGAGATTAAAAGTGTAAAAAATTACCTGGAACCCCTTAAAGTCGTAATCGTAGCAGGCGTTAAACTCTTCTTTCATACTACTACAGGTGAGGTTGTGGTTGAAATAATTTACGTTCATTGAATAATTCAAACATGGTCTATTTATTTAAATGCATCTCGTTGTAAATTATGTGAGGGTATAATAGGAAATAAAACACGATTCTATACACGGTATGATTAAAACGATATAAAAAACGAGGATATAAAATTGAGGAAAAAAGTAATCTATAATCGGTTATCGGAGAGAGAAAGTCAGTTGTTAGCCCTTTTAAAAGGTTGAATGATTTGCTTTTGTTTCTTTTGATACTGAAGTTTCTTGATGTTATTTGAAGAAGATTGACTTGGCTCTTGTGAGGTTGATGTCCTCGGTAGAATTAGAAGATCTTTGAAAAGGCGAATTTAAAAAAGGGAGAAATAAAATTGTGTCCCAAAGATTTTTGGAATAATACACGATACGCTATAGGCTGAGAAATATTCTAAATTTATTATTCTAAAGTACAATTTTGAGAAAAAACGAGGTGAAAATTAAAATACAACAAAATCCTAGTTTAAAACAACAATAAAGAAATTAATTATTAATAAACTACCCAGACAGAAGAATATAGAAAAATACTCACTTGTTTCAACTTTCTTGCTCTGAGATTCCAGTCTAGAAGATTCACGAGAATTTCCATTCTCACACTGGGGAATGAGATGGAATTGATTCAGAGAGATGATCCTATTCGAGGAAATTTTGGCAGACGGATGCGAATAGCCGCAGATTTTGACGAATAAAATCATGAGAATCACAGCGGCCACACAGAGTAGGAGAATGCCCCACCAAAAGACCGTAATAAAGTCTTTGACACGCTTCCAGAGGAGAGAGTCAAAAATGAGATTCTTCAACCTGGCAAGTGGACCTTGAGCTTCTATGGCCCGGCATTGGCGGAAGATGTCACAATAGCCGCGGTGATTGTCGCAGGGCTGCCCGGGGGATAACTGAACTCCTCTGCCGTTGATTATCAGGAGATTTGAGAGTTCTGAAAAGTTTTTGCGAAGAGCCTCGTTCTAAAAAAATTCAAATCAAATTTTGTTGTTAACTAAAGAAATTTACTCACTTTTACAAGATCAAACGTTGAGATGCAGGGGGAGAGGGGTACAGGGCTCTTGTCATTTTCACCACTTTGATAATTCCACTTTTGACAAGCGACATAGCACAACCTCTCTTCGTGCGTCGGCTTGGACCTCTTGGCGATGAAGCGGCTGGTCCAGAAGCCGAAGAAGTTCTCCTTTGCTCCCTCGTGGTCACTTTGGAAGTCGTCGTTGGAGCTTATTGTGCACTCCTCCCAGCCTTCAATGTGCTCGCAGATACTTCCCAGACACTGCCCTGAGTTACAGACACGTGTCATGTTCTAAAGGGGAAAATATTTTAACTAATAAGTAGAGCAACCCAATGTATTAAAAGTATTTTTGTGTTCAAGCAATAAATAAATGATATTTAAAATTTTGTGGGACAGACAGTTACCAAGTTAGAAATGTATTAATTGCATTATTTCATCATCGGCGTTACAATATTTCAAAGAATGCATTAATTATGTATTAACGAGTTTTTCGCATGATTTGACCAATCAAAAAAGAGTGTTAAATAGTTTTTCTCTCTTTACAGTCATTATTGTATTTGTTCATGATTATCTTCCGTGAAGTACCTCCCAAAGTTAAGAAACGTTTTTCATATACAGTAGTCGAATGACGATGCGTTCTAGAGGCCAAGATGTCAAAGTGTAGAATATTTTGGTCCATAGAGAAACTGGATTTTTATTAATATTGATTTCATGATGATAACTGCATACAGGTAAGACAGTCAAAATGTTCGGTAACTTGATTAAATTTGAATTTCTCATATTGAGAGTTCGGTGTGAAAATATTTTTGAACGATTCTCATTGGCTCGTTGAATTGAAAAACTTGAACAACCAATGAGAATCTGTCAACATTTATTTTACACCAAACCCTCCATATAAGAAACACAAGAATGAAATTTGATCAAATTACAGAACCTTTTAGGTGTTTTAACTGTATTTAGGGATCAATGAACACTTCATTATATCTTCTAACACGAACAGAGCATGATTTTGGTTTGTAAATTTTAAATGTGTTGAATTTTTTTCTTCAAATTGTATTAAAAAATTATTTTCCATGCATTAAAACTTGGATTTTGTATTAGGAAATGGGTTGCTCTATTAATGAGTCTCTTTGCAATCAGAGATATCGTCTCATGAATAGAACACTGGAACGTCAAAACAATAGAGGTCATTTGGCATAAAATCAATGAGGAAAGGTTTCTCACTTGACAAGGTGTTCCATCCGGCTGTATCTCTGGCCGAGGGCACTTGACCGAGTCACCCGAGCAATAGCTCGACAGGTAGCATTCCCCCTCCGAACGGCACATGTGACCAGAGCGGCGATATTCGCATTCACTAGTGCAACACTCCCCAGCGGTGGGACTGCACTGGACCGTCTCCTTGCGCCCTGTGATGACTGAGATGAAGTGACTCTTAAGTCGGCAGTTCTTTTCCTCCCCGGCGTTGTTCGGATGACAGCATTTGTCATTGCACTCTTCCTGAGTGAATCCACAGTCGCATTCTTCATTTCCCTCGGTGATCTTGTTGCCGCAAAACGGCCCATCGGATTTGATAAGACAATTGTTCTTACTCTAAATACCAAGGGTTCTTTAGACTATTTTTGCTAAACACAGAAGAATGTAAAAGGCTCTCTCGAGGAAGGATTCTTGACTAGACAAGAATTTGGAATTTTTATTTATCGATTTAAGAATGGATCAATCAGTAATGTATTTTTATAATGTCTTGTACAAAAGATGTTCATTGAGAATAGGAGAAAAGTATCTCTAGCCATGGCGTTTTTCTGAAATCTCTTCAATAATCAAAGACAAAAATCAGATAAAAAGTTGCATTTACCATCACATTGAAAATAAATGGAGGTTTTAAGAATCGAAAGAAGATTGAAATTTATCAAAATTAAATTCACCAAGATTCAAGACAAGAATCGATGAAAATTACTCAAAGTGCATTAAATGTTCACTTTCAATATACTTAAAAGTAGTGCTAATTGAAATTTATCTAATTTGTGGTAAGATGCAAGAAAGCAGTGCTCTCACTCCAAATATGAAAAATACTCACAGTTAGGACATCTTCCAACAGTCGAGCAATAGAATCGAGTGAACAGGTGCTAAACTTGTTATTATTGTGGCGGTCGCCGGACGTGGCACTGGCGAACATTAGGTAGTTCCCATTGGGATGATTCGGCGGCGGAAGGCAACTCGGATGGTCCTCTTTGTGATCGTCGTCATGTTTAGCGCCAAAGTTGTGCCCCACCTCATGAGCAAATGTCAGCTGGGAGACTTTTAAGGCAACCTAAAAGCAGAGAGAGTCCTTGGTTGATAGAA
The DNA here is from genome assembly GCA_000715275.1 of Gyrodactylus salaris. NCBI lineage: Eukaryota > Metazoa > Platyhelminthes > Monogenea > Gyrodactylidea > Gyrodactylidae > Gyrodactylus > Gyrodactylus salaris. Next base: position 25,962 of record JJOG01004599.1, read on the forward strand.
TTCTTTAGAAAAGTATGTTTTGTCACCTAAATTACGGACTATTCGATGCACTCAGATAGATGCACAAGTGAACTAGCAATAGAAGGGAAGATGAAAGTTCTTTTCACTGAAATGCATATTACATGTTGATTCATCTCAACTTGCTGTACTGAAATTATTTTGAATTCAACTTAAAAGTTATATCAATTTTTGAAGGTAAAACTTGAATAAAAAGCTTCTCACTCTAGATCCATAGTTGAGCAGAGTGACCACACCAGTATTCAGGCTCTTATTCAGCATTCTAGTCTGACCAGCTTCACGCATGGGTCTATGCTTCTCGCAAATGCCTCCAATGGCACCTGACTGAGCGACCCAGGCCAGTCCCAAAGTCCCGCCAGTGAAATCTCGATATGTGAACACGTAGGAGAGACAAAAGTCATCGTGAACCTTGTAACTATTCAAGTTGAGGAAGTTTGTAACATCTATATTTGGAGCACAATACGGATTCTCATCTTCAAATGACCCTCTATTTGATTCATTTAGGTTGAGATTGAATTTTAGCTTGGTACTCTTGCAGTCCTTCTCAGTCACATTGATTTGAAGGCGATCAATACGAAAGTTTATTCCATAAAACTTTAAACGACCCTAAAAAGAATGAAAAGACACAAGCTTACAGAAAAGGTTTGAAATAGAGAGGTCCGATAAATGGCTTGAAGGCTCTGAACGTGTTGGTACAAGATGGACGCGATTTCCTGATAGGCTAGTTCTCTATTTCTATCTATGTGACGAAGAGATATTGCATAGTCCCACAAATAAGTGTCAGTTTGAAGGAAGAGATTGCATACGCGATTATTCGAATCATCTTTAGGTTCAATGACAGGTTTAGTTGCTGATAGTCTTTTGGCTCGAGGATAGCTAGATTCGTCTGTAAAGTGCCCTAATCCACAGAATGAATCATGTCCGTTAGTTGATCTCTTGTGACGTTTAACTGAGCTACCAGGGTAGACAATGAATTTATAAGGATCTGTTGTCTCGAAAATTGAGTAGAACGGTTCCACAAAGAAGGAGTTATTAGAGGAAAAGTCTAAATTTCTGTCGAGAAAAATATTCCCCCGAAACCTTCCATTCTGAATAACTCCGAGAACAGAGCTCTGTGAATAGTTTTCAACAGTTCCAATGACTGGATATACATCTTTAATGTTTAGGCTTTTCGATATGATTGTCGAGTCTCTGGTAAGGACTAATTTGAATAGCAGGTTCTTGTATTCTAATTCATGATTTATCGGCTGGGCGTAATTGGATCTTTTAGGCCTCGTAATAATTTCATCTTGATTGAAAATACTATACTCGTCAAAGTAATCATTTATTGATATCTGATTACTGAAGCTAATGGATAGAAGGATGAGTGCGACATAAGGATATTTTTTCATCAGTTTGAAAAAATGCCAAATTATTGAAGAGTTTAAATAATGAAAAATACAATTAATTTTCGTTGTCATTATTTATTATTGGCAGTGATTCAAAATGTCCGAGTAATACCAACTAGGAACCATAATGTCAGAGTCGCAACATTCAATTACTAGAAGGCTGCACCGAAGAAATCTTTCTGATTATTCCTTGATAGATGATAAACACAAAGCGGAAGATGTGTCCCAAGAAACCCAACAGCGATTAAAGAGGACAGCTAGTTTTAGTGAAGGGGAGAGTTGGAATAGCATATCCCAATCCTTTACCACAGCCTACCACAAAGCGGAAGACTTTGTCACCAACATTATCGACAAGGGTTGGCATTTGGTTAAGCACTCGCATCTTCCCAATTGGCTAAAGGATAACGAATATCTAGTTCAGGGACATCGTCCAGAATTGTCTTCATTTTCTGCCTGCTTCAGGTCAATCTTTAGAATGCATACTGAGACACTCAACATTTGGACTCATTTAATCGGATTTCTAGCTTTTCTTTATCTTGCAGTGCAATTTATTGTGCAACCGAGTATCGACCTGGATTGGCAGGAAAAAGCAATTGTTTCAGTATTTTTCGCTAGCGCCATTCTTGCTCTTCTATTTTCCTGGCTCTTTCACACTCTCTACTGTCACTCTGAATGCGTTGGAAGATTCTTCAACAAGTAACGTTTGGTTATTTTAATAATTGTCATTTAGACTAGATTACGCTGGGATAGCGATTCTAACTGTTGGATCATTTGTGCCATGGCTGCACTTTTCATTCTATTGTCATCCGGCGTATAAAATAACCTATCTCGTTGTAGTAATGATCCTTGGTTGTCTTTGTATTTTTGTATCAGTTCAAGATTACTTTCAAAAACCACATTATCGAAAACTCAGAGCTGGTAATTCCATCTTAATTAACATCTTTTCAAGGTTTATTTGTGGCTCTTGGCCTTTCTGGAATCGTGCCGTGCGCCCACTATATTTTCATAGAAGGCTTCTGGCGAGCATACGATGGATTATTCTGGTTAATTACCATGGGACTGTGCTATTTGGCTGGTGCCTTTTTATACGCCATCCGGTTTCCAGAGTGCGTATTTCCAGGGAGGGTGGATATATGGTTTCACAGCCATCAGATTTTCCACGTTCTCGTGGTAATTGCCGCCTTAGTTCATTATAAAGGAATACTTCACGTTGCTGAGTATCGTCTTTCAAATGGTCCTTGCCGAATATAATTTACATTTTTAGACATTAATTTCAAAAAGAACAATTATTTTTCAATAAATCAAATTTTATTCTTCAATAAAGTTTCTAGCAATATCCTATCTTTTTCCTTAAGCCAATCATGATCATTTAATTCGGTAACCTTTTCCCAGTACCCAAGATCAGTGCTGAGGTCAACATTAACCCTCTGATAGATTTGAGATGTTGGGTCAAAGTATTTGAGTAGATTTGGCTCTTCTAACCATTCCTTAATTCATCAAAGAAATACAACTCACTTTGGTCTGAATGTTTTTCCTTGGAATCTTTTCCCGTTCCCTCTTTCTTTTAGCAATTTCCTCTTCAATTATTTTATTCTCATTCAATTTCAAAGAGACAAGACCGTTAAATACCTTTTCCTCGGGAGTAAAATCGAGACCGATTGGTATGCTGGGAGAGAATTTGACAATGTTATTGTTCTTAATTTTTGCCAAGGGATCTAGTCTTTGAACTGCCTCTGTATAATGTTTTTGATTTACACCCTCGACTAATTTATTCTTAATTTTTTTGACATTTGAATCGAATTCAGTTATATCGTCCATAGGAAAATCTTCGAAGGATAAATCTGATAATGTGAGTCCATCATTAGAAAAATCATTTCCAAGTTCAGAGATGTCAAGATTATCTTTAATACTCTTTGAATTCATTGAATTGATACGAAGGTTCTACCGTATCTGATCAAGTTCATGCTACTTTATTTAGTAAATTTTATTTACTAAACAACAAATTTTGTAATAAGAATATGTTTAAACAGGAAACAAAATTCGAAATAAAAAGTTATTTGTTTAAATCGGTATGAAATTCGAACTAAAGACGAACCCAGATCTTCTAGCTGAAGATTTCGATACATATCGACTCAAGTTGAAGAAATTTGACTTAAAAGTCTTGACTTTGGACAAGGGGATAAAAAACCTTGACATAAACGATGTCGGATATTCTTCATTGAATATTGACTTGTTGAAGAAACAGAATTGCATCTTTCAAAACCCATTTGATGGAGATTTAATCTACGTAATTAACTGTGATAATGATGTACCTTTGATAAATTCTAATATTTAGCTTCTACAACTCGAATTTGATAGCTTTAGAGACAACTATTCTGTTGGGAGTTTTCTAACAAAAATTAATTTTGACGGCCTCTTTATACCAAACGTCATCCACCTCAATTCTCATTTATTCATAGTTCAAAATTCATACAAATCTCTGGTTTTAGTCAAGTCAGGGGCCGAATCCCCTCAAGTCTCCTCTGATATCACATTTGAAAAGGAGATTAATTATTTATCAGCTGCAAGGCAATATAAAAATGGTGAAATAACTTTGGTAATTCTTTCAATCGTTGACAACATGCACGAAATCCATCGAGTCACTCTAAATACCCAGACTCTTGAATATAAATCCTATCCTCTAGAGTTGGTTTTTGAGAGAATCCCAGAATGGATAGCTGTAAACGAAGACTTTTCAATACATGTATTTTCTAGTAAATCTATAAAGAGATCAAAATTCCTCAACTCTCGCATTGATCCCGAAGATTTGGATGGTCTTTCTTGGTATTATGATAAATCTCATCTTTGTATAACCATTTGGTTCAAGCACCTCCACAAAACCTGTCAGAACTCAAACTTTTGTGTTAAATACACAAAACTAGAGAATAACCTTGGCCAAGTGGAACTCTTGATGGAAGGCGAATCGATTTTCTCTGCCAGGGTCAATGATTTGTTTGAACAAGAGATTGCAGAAGAGAAATTTGACGCTCCAAAGAAAAAGTAAGATTTATATCTAATTCTTGTAGATTTACATTTTCTCTCTCGTCAAAGGAGTTGATCTCAATTGAAAACCCGTTCCTACAGGAGGACCTGCAACCGGCAAATCTACAAATAATCAACTCAAAAGACGGTATACGTGGATTAGATCAAGATGTCGAAAATGATATCAACTTTAACCTCGATCAAGTGGAAAATATTGATTTAATGAATGAAGATCAATTTGATCTCAAACTTTGCATCTTTCATCATGAACTTCAAGGGGAAGAGATAAAGTGTGAAAATTACGTATGTTTCAATCCATCATAGTAAAAGTCTCTCTAACCAATGAGAATAGGCTATTTTACTTGCTCAACAATTATTGGACGATACATATGAATCATTTTAGATGCACTTACCCGGTCACGATTACTTGGGCAGCACATATGAGCTGCGTGAAAATGAACTGGAAAAGTGCATTTGCCTAAAGAACGACTTTGACGGTCTATTGTGGAAGTATGACAAGGCATCCGCTCTGAGCCATATCGGAACCCTGAACGCCATCAGCTACATTGTCAATTCAAAGGAGATGAAAAAGTACATTTCAATCACGCCAAGTGTGGATGGAGATTTCGAATTTGTTGCCATTGCAGAATACCACTCGAGGATTTACGTCTATCTCCAGCCGACGGCGAATAACCAAAACAGTGAGTGCATTGTCCAGAGGAGAGGAACTAGGGCAGAGGGCAACATGAAGAGAAACACTAACGCAGCTTGGCAGTACCTCATAACCATTGATGAGGACTGCTCAGAAATTATTGGCTTTAGAGCAATTATGAGACCATTCATTGGCATAGTCTTGTGCACGAAAAAGAACAAGATTTATACTATAAAAATATAACCCAATTTAATGATCTAAATCCTCTTGTACTAATCCGTGGTCATGAGTCTTGTTGTAATGTTTGGTGAGGTTTTGAGATATAGAAATGACGCCGTCCTTCTCAAAAGACTCTCTAAGTCTCATTATGTGCTTTGGGTAGTAACGATAATTGACCATAAATGACAGGGACTGTTTGATTCCATAATCAAAAGTGTTTGCCATTGGGTTTATCCGATAGACTTGCGCTCCATTCTTGATGTGGAATCTCGCTACAGATTCTAGCAGCCTCGGCTTCCTCTCGGTAATGCATTTATAACAGAGATACTCCATGAAATCCATTAAATCTTTAACATTGTTAAGTTCAAAGTGTCTTTCTTTCTCATAATTGTCTGAAAACCTTTTCAAATTTCCAATTACATCATCCATGTTGACATTTGGTCTAATCTGAGAGTAGCAATCAATGTAGTTGGTAAGTTGACTCGTGGTAGAATTCTTGAAGAAATTGGAAATTAAATCTGTTAACCATTTCGTAAAGTTGGGTATTGGCGATAGGGTTGAGAATTGAGTTAGATGTGGCATCAAGTTGATTGATTCATCCAGGAGGCGTTGGCCAATGTCAAGCCCTTTTAAGCCAACAACGTCAGAATTGATTGAATAAAAGTTGGCTGTCGTAACTGGACCCAGTTCCTCCAGTGTAGAATCTTGTAGGAAAATCTTCTATAAAATAAAAGTTTAAAGATTATAAAACTTGCATGAAGAGAATCAAGAATTTCTGTTGAGAGATAGATTTGAACAAAGGCCAGGGGGATTCTAGACATTTTTTCATGGTAAAGCATTGCTATGCGCCTATTATTGGTGATTCTATTTCGTATTTCATCCATACTGTTTAGGCTATGGACACGATCTCTGCCTAAGAGGTTTCCGAGGATGGAGGCGTGTTTTTTCAAGTCAATATACTCCACCTTGAAGGGATGTAATTTGAAATAGTCCTTCAAATGATCTTCTATCAGCTTGTCAAATGACAAGAGAGATTCATGGTTGAGCTTTTTAATATCGGATCTGAGTGTTTCGCAAAAGTCGAGGGCATTTTTAGTATTATCAAAGTATTCGGTCAATTTTCTCTTGTCATCAATCTGTCCACTTAGACGTGTTATGCAATCGAGTTTTGATGCAGCATCTGAATCTCTATAGGATTTAAAATCAATTTTGGTAAATGAAGACTTTGAATTAATTGTGAGATACTTGACCCCTTTAACTCTAAACATTTAAAATAATTGGACAATTAAAACACTCAAAAAATGAGTATAAAAGGATTTTTATTTCTTAAACGTATCAGAGAGATGCTATCAGTCCCTGATGATTGATCATTGATTAGCAATCTGATAGCGTTTCTCTGAAATCTCACAAATATTCTTGACAGCGGAAATGAAAAATTCATAGTTAAAAGGTTGATTTGAAGAGTACTGGGGATTCTTGAGTACGTAGTCTGCGTAAACTTCATAAATTTCATTAAGAGAGGAACGGCTATCAAGGGATAGAAATTTATCTGTCACAAGGACAAACTTGACTCCCACTTTTGATTCCAAACAATGTACATTATAATTACTTGTCTCTATGCTATGAATTCCCGACTTTTTAGAATCCTTTTTCAATGCTAGCCCTGGAGGAGTTAGGAACCTTGACATGGAATAAACGGCTTGAAACATGCCAGCAATGCGTAATTTCTCATTGGACCCGAGTTTAGTAACACCACAGACCAAGTTTATAGGATAATTTTCCTTGTTTTCAATGTAATCCTTAATATTTACATGATTCTCCAAAGTGCTACCTCTAATTGTCATTCCGTTAATTGTTAGAATCTTGTAACCGAGCTTAAAAGTTTCATCTTCACCAAAGTCAACGACATGACCTATTTCTGTTTGCTTAAAGGCAAAAGGTAAAGGGTATTTGAAAGATTTCTCCACTCTCTTTTCTGGGTAATTGTGATCATAATGAAAAACTAGACTACCTGATTCACTTATTATAAATAACGTATAAACGCTCATTAATTATTAAGTAAAACGAAGGAATATATTGAGCTGGTTATTAATTTAGAAAACTGTTAGTAATATTCAAATTTAAAAATGATAAAATTAACTCACCGCTGGTTGAGATACAACTCTAATATTAATAGTGACTTGAAAGATTACCAGCCGAGAAAGAGTCTCAAAATTTCATCTGGAGAAGGAGGAGATGTGAATAGAGGTGAAATTCTAGGAGTGATTCAAAGTATCGATGTAAGTGGGCTGAATAATAATAAAACAGGTCCTCAATATGATTTCAAAGCCGGAGAGAGAGTGGGCCATAATGTTCGTTAGGTCACAGTTGAGCAAGATTAATAATTCAGACAATTCGGAAGATGAAAATGAATTTGTAAATACTTATTTTCGCATCCATGTGTTCGACAGGAGGTTACTGCCAATTGCAAAGAGATTAAAAGTCAATGATCGAGTATACGCCCTCGGATTCTTGTCATACTACAAGCCGGCTTCGAAGAAGATTGGACATGAAGCATTTGACGAGGGGCAGTATAAAATTGGAGCATTAATTGCTGAGAGACTTATTCCAATGAATTCTCTAGCCTCTACAGGAGTTTAGACTCTAAAATTTAGACTTTATTTTAAATTTCGCCCGATGGCAGGATCAAAACAAGAAATTTTGTTAAAACCTATCAATATTTTGAATATTAAAAATAATTTTCCAAATTTGTATCAGTATTACTCTTGATGTCAAGCGATGAAAAAGATCCGGTACCAAAGGAGAATGAAAGTAAAAACTAATTCTTATTACTTCATTAGGTTCTCAATTGACAAACATTGCTTCAAATTCATTTTTCAAAGCAGCCGTTTTCCATGAGATTTGTATGAATCTGAAAGAACCACTTATGGTGGACAATTTTTATCAAATGTGAGCTTTTAATCTGACTTGCATTAGAAAGGTTGACCCCATACTCTTGGATAAAATGAGAAAAGAATCATTGGACCCTTCATCGGACTACAATTCATCAATTTTTCTTTTCACGGATATCAAAGAGGTGAATTTTTAATTCTAATATTTTAAAGAAAATATCTGATCTAATCATGACAAAAAAGTCACCGTTGTTGATTGAAATACAAAACTCTCTCAGTGTAATAGAACTCGCTGAGAGGCGAATTACAAATTTCAATAAATTTTTAGAGTCCTTCCTAGACTCTGCAATTAGACTACTCTCCAAGTTGTGCGCTCCAGTGAGAGATCAAAGTCTAGAAGAGCTTAATGAAATCCCCTGCCCTTTTGAAAGAATAACGTGAGATTTAATAAAAATAAATGTTTCTCTAGAGAAATGTACCATTTAATTAATCTCATGTATATTGACATGACCAAGTTTGCTTTGGAGCAGGTCAAGAGTTTCGACTATCCACAGATTGTCGAATACGAGCAAAAGAAATTCTACGAAGTTATCGATAATCTAGCCAAAAGCAATATTGACGGACTGGAAAAGACCAAAGTTTTATTCCAAAAGACTACAAAATTCATCAAAGACAATGACCTCAAGACAGATTATGATCTAACAAGTGTTTCATTTGCCTCCCTCCTCTTTTGGGAAGACGACAGCAAATTTCCAGAAGTAAATCTTTATTTCTCTCTAATTTCAAAAGACTTTTGTCTGTGACTTTGTTCGCATTAGGAACCTGGCAGTGTCATTCCACCTGGATCTATTTGCATCGGCAGTCACTTTATTAGCAGTAAATTTACTCAAAGCCAGTAGTCTCACTCAACTAATAAAGTCAGAGGTGGAACTCAAAAGAATACTCTACAGGACGGTCTATAGTTTACTGGAATCAGACTTGAATATGAGAGGAAAGATACCGATTGGCATATTTTTCAAGTAATTTCACAAATTAATCAGCTCTCTTTAGTGGAATATCTCTCAAGGGGGACTTGATTACAGAGCATTTGGCTATGGATATTCTTTCAATTGAACCAAGGAGTAATTTGATTAGAAGCGATCAACTTGAGGAAGAGTTATCGGAGCATGTTTGGAAGGTTCTTACTAGGAATCATCCAGTCTACACATTAATGAGTAATTTATCTAATAATAGGATTAAACAATGTTTAATAAACATGAGTAATAAAGTTTAATAGAGTAAAATTTTAGTCGTCATATGAGAAACCATGAAATCAGACGTAAATTCATTGAAATGAAACTAATGCCTTTTACAAAAATAGGAATGAAAAGGTATGAGAAGGAATAACTTTCTTTTTGTAAAGAAATTTTATTGTAAAAAAAGTTTTAAAAAAATGTGTATCACATTTTAAAAACCTGAAAGTCATCTTGGTCAATAAGTGGCGCAATTAAGCTTCATTTCCGTTATCCCTAATCATGATTATTTCTTTAGGGCAAAGAGCTGTTAAATATGTTGTAGAGGTTCTCACATCTGAAACACCTTCGAGTGTTACTATTCCGCTAGGTTTTGATTGCGCGCTAAATGGCACAATTGACTGTTTACCACAAAAAATGAACTCAGGCAGAAGTAATGAGAAAATGCTGGAACGTGAGAGGAGTGATGATTTGAAAGGTACTACAGAGCAGCTCCTGCCAATTTTCAAGTACAACAGAGACATTTTTAAAAAGTTTTATGATGAAATATCTATATCCATGGCGAATTAATTTTTTACTAAAATATAACTATTCTTGAGGGATTTTCTTGCAAAAACGTGAAAAATCAAAAACATGAAAATCATCAAGAATTACAAATTTTTTATGTAAAAAACTCGCCTTGAATCTAGAAACGGCATTTTATATCTAATCGATAAGACTTTGTTCGACATATTACATGTAAAGATATTAATTAAAAATCAACTAATCTTTCGGGATATTTCAAAAGGCCGGGATTAATAAGCAAATAATTTAAACAAAACCAACTTGAAAATTGCAAATCGAAAACGTTCAAATCGACTCACATTTTGAAATGAAGAAACTTTTGTCGAAAGAGGAGCTACTAAAAAGCTACATTGAGGGCTCTAAATCAAAATCAAAAAAATCAAGTAATGATATCTCAGTCAAATACATAAAGTAAGTGAAAGATTTATTAACATAAGGGGAGAATTACCGGACACAATCGATTCTCTCGATAAAAAAGATATTTATCGATCCTCAGAAGATGCTCCCACCATTGTACGCAAGGTGCCAGCAGCTTACCTCAAAAGATCCTACGAAGAGGATGCTGAACTACAAGCCAAGTACGATCTTTGGGGCAAGGGCGTGAAGAACGTTGAACAAAAGCATAAAGCTAATGAAGATGAATTGAAACTAGCCCAGAAGCCTTTGGCTCGTTATCAAGACGACGAGGAGTTGAATGAACTCCTACGTAACAAGGAAATCGATACAGATCCCATGGCAGAATATTTCAAGAAGAAGAAATCAAAAAAAGGTTCAAACGAAGTCTCAGGTAATTTTCCCCAATTTAATTTCAATTCAAGATCCCAAAAAAAATCTTCTATTCAATGGCGTGGAACCGGCACCCAATAGATTCAATATCCTCCCTGGATTCCGATGGGACGGTGTAGACAGAGGTAATGGTTTCGAAAGGAAACTGATTGAAGAGAGACAAAAGAAGCAACACAACAAACAGACTGCTGAGCAATGGGCCCGTATGGATATGTAATGTATAAAAGTACTTGTAAATAGAACTCAATTATCATTCAATAATAAAGATTTTCTTATGAGCACAATGATAAACATTTCTCTATGATATTTAATCTACAACTAGTGTTTTTCTTTTTACTCACTCTACATCAAGTATATGATTGAATAAAAATAAACTTTTTACGCACAATAAAATATTCTAAGACAGTGCCAATCTGAGAATCAATTATCAGTGAGTAACGTTCATGTTACTTTGGAAGTCAGCTTGATGATAAACAAGTCATTCTCAGTTGACGAAACCCAAACCACCACCTGGACTAATTCAACAAACTTGGATTTCGAAGAGAGTCCGGAGAGGGAGAAACGTGAAAATGAAAACCTCCGGTTCAAATCTCTGTCCTACATCCCTTCAGCCTACTTTGGTGGTCAATTGTGCAGGAATTTTCTAACAGAAAAGGTCATCAATTATCAAAAGATTGTGGGCAATGCAATTTACTTTGAAGAGGGCCATGGAAATATGACCTCAAAGTTTGTCAAATGCATGGCATCCCTGAGAAGGGAGAGGTCAAAGGGAAACCTCAACGAATTAGATCAACTGGAATTGAATGTACTCATGTTGGACTTGATAGATTGGTACCTGGAGAATAGACTTAGGAACACGGAAAGTGATTATTCAATCAAGAGAAAGAATGCGGACCTATTTTGTGTCAAGATGAGTCATCATATTGCGAATAGGTGCAAGAAGCATCCAAAACATTTGCAAGTTATCACAAAAATATCAATTTCAAAGGTTAAAAACTCTTTCGTACAGAACGGCTGGTTCCTATCCCTAAATGAACAATTGGCTGTTGTATCCAATTCTAAATATTTTAGTTTTCTCGTTTTTCGCTATAAAATGTACCTCTATCATGTTTTAATAGAAGAAAATTTATTAACATGAAAACTAAAACAAAACTCTTATTTACATTTCCTAGCGTAACTAAAATAGTCTACTGATCTTCATCAAAGTCTAATGTCTCAGAATGAAATGACTCCTCACCTTCAGAATCCAAAAGATCCTCCTCCGTTTGATCGTTGTAAAGGGAATTCTTAAACAAGGCAGCTCTGTTCTGATCTTCACCCTTCTTTACCCATTGGCTGTAAATATCAAAAGCCATTGTATCGATAATCTTTCTGAGTTTCTTGTGACTATAGGGATCTGTGGCTAGCATTTCCACAGAGAGGCAAGAGGAATTCTTTTTAAGACTTTTCAAATAACTAATGAATGCTAGACAAATGAGGGACGCTCTAAACTTTCTTTTGAGGTTCTTTTCTTCCATTTCGGGTTTAGTTTCAATGCAAAAGAAAAAGTCGTGTTGGAGAGCCGTAGAAGCTGTAACCCTCTGACTTATTTCAACCTTGAGGAGTTGGCTAATCTGAGAAACTGTTAAAAAGAGAGGCTTACCAAGTCCTTGGCAGTGCTGGTTATCTCGTTGAAACCTCTAGTGGGAAAATAATATTTTCCTTCCATAATCGCTCGGAGCATCAAGTGTTCCTTTCTATTCCAAAAGGGGGGACATCCAAAAAGAAGAGTGAACATAATCACACCACAGGCCCACATATCGACTGGGAATCCATAGGGTTCCTGATCTTCGTAATATCCAGAACGCAGGATTTCAGGGGCCAAATAGCCAGGAGTTCCTCTGACCTCTGTCAACTCTTCATTTTCATACTCGAATACTGCGAGGCCAAAGTCTGTAATCTTTATTTGCATTTCATGTTCAAGGAGAATATTCTCTGGCTTCAAATCTCTGTGAATTACGCCTTTGTTGTGCATGAATTCAACAGCGTCAAAGATTTGCTTCATAATGACTTTGGTCTTTTTCTCAGAAAAGTTTACAGATTTGGTCAAGTTGTCAAATAAATCACCAGATGAGCATCTATAAAAAATAAGAGAAATTTTTATTTATTAAAGAATAGATACAACTCAATAACAGTGATATACGGGCCGTATAATACGGCACTAGAAGTTCTAGTCTAGAACTTACAATTCAAAAACTAAAAAGATGAACGTGTCACCATGAAAGTTGTCAAAAAGTTGAATAATATTTGAATGCCCTCTAACTCGGGAGAGGATTTCAATTTCACGAACAACGTCTTTCTTGAGGACTTCAGGAGTGTCAAAGCCATTATTAATGTCAATAATTTTTACAGCAAAATCAATTTTACTCTCTCTATTAGTGCATAGCCTAACAGTACTACTAGCACCGGTTCCCAGTATTTCTTTTGGCTCATATTTTTCATTAAACGAGCCTGAAAAGCTATCTGGGTTCATAAGACAAACTTTATCAGATTCGTAATGCCGCCTGTTGGTTAAAAGTTATCTAAAATGTTACTGCTATTGTTTTAAGACGCAGCACAAATCTTTTAAAATTTTATCAAAAAATAATGGATAATATTCCAATACGCATACAAAAAGTTTGTCGAAATTCACAATAACTCCTAGGAAATCCATAGACTAACCAAGGAACCTGTTGAGGGTATATCTGTTTCCGTAGATGAATCCAACCTTCGCTTCTTCACTGTTAGCATGGAAGGACCAGCTGATTCTCCTTTCCAGGGTGGAATTTTCAAGTTGGAGCTATTCCTTCCCGAGGGATATCCAATGTGTGCACCCAAGGTGAGATTTTGCACCAAAATTTATCACCCAAACATAGACAAACTCGGGCGTATTTGTCTCGACATTCTCAAAGGTAAGTCGTCTGCTTCTTATCGATTTCAGACAAATGGACGCCTGCCTTACAAATCCGCACCGTATTGATTAGTATTCAAGCCCTTTTGAGTGCGCCAAATCCTGACGATCCCCTCGATAACGAGGTTGCAGAGGTATGGAAGAAAAAGTACGATCAAGCTTTGGAAATTGCCAGAAGTTTCACTCAACAACACGCTATGAAATAATAAAAAGATTTTTATCAGATCAAAAGGTTTTTTATAAAAATCTAGTTTGGTATTCATTTAAATATGTAAAATAATTTATCGAAAAAATCTCATTTTAAGGAATCTCGAAAACTACGATTCTTTTCATAAAAACTCTTAGAATTGCATTTCAATATCCTTATGAATGATCTTCTAAATTCTTTGTTAAAAAAGGCATAAATAATCGGATTCAACGTTGAATTGAGGTAGCCGATCCAAAATAATATATCAACTATTACCGAGGGATAATTGCAACTTGTACAAATGGTCACTGTTAGGTACCACAGGAAAAAGGGTAGCCAGCACAATAAAAATGCTCCCATCAGAATTCCCAAGGTCTTGGCTGCTTTATTCTCTTTGCTCTTGAAAATCTCCTTTCTTATCCTCATCTTGACGGTTTTATGCAAGTCCTTCTCGAGACTTAAATTCCTCTTTAATCGCGTCCTCTTAGATTGAATCATGAGGATATTCTTGAGAGTATTAGAGACTTCGTTTCCCTTAGGGCATAGATTAACCTCAGGACTTTTGATTGTCCCTTGCGTAGCTAGGATGCTAATGGATTGTCTTTTCGCTTGACGATAAATTTGTAGATAAATTATCACCATGACCATACACGGTATCCAAAAGGAAACTGTTGAAGAGATTATTCCGTAGACTTGATTTGGCCTAAATTCACATTCATTCTGTTTGGGCTCCTTAGAGTCGCCTTGAGCATAAATCCCGGTATGAATCGGTATGTAGGAAATGAGAAAAGAGGCCAGCCAACAGATGACCAACATAATAACAACCTTCCTCCTATTCATCTTGAACTCGTAGTCCAATGGACTAAACACTGCAATATATCTATCCACAGATATACAACATAGATGAAGGAGGCTTGCTGTACTAAATAGGACATCGTTTGAATTGTACCAATCACAGACGTATTTATTAAACGGCCAATATCTATTCAAGACAGATAGGATCATATTAAAAGGCATGACTACAATGGCCACAAAGAGGTCTGTAACCGCCAATGAGGCGATGAAGATGTTGGTGTTTGATTGGCGTAAACGGCGAAATTTTATGATTGATATAATGACTAGAATATTTCCGAAAATTGCACTCAGAATTATTGTCAAAAAGATGGCCAACTTCATGACAACTGACAGCATTGACTGCTTCTCTATTGATTCGATGAATTTTCTGTTCACCTCAAAAGTGTCGTTCATTTCATAGATTTCCACTCTCTACGTTGCACTGAGGATAAAGATCTAAAAAGATGACTGTTATCGATTTTTTTGATTAAAAATTAAATCCCAACTAGTGTGGTTTCTGTGGTAAAAGACTCTTTCAACTTGTAATGCAAATAATAGTATAAATAACGTCACTACTCGTCAGTAACACCATTATCCAATCGTATTTTTTTCTTGAAATAATTCAAAGCAAAGGGATTTTCTTTGGCAATAAACGTTCAAGTGAAAGCATGTGAAATATCCCTCAACAAAGTCTCTCTTTCTTAGTTCGAGATATTCTTTGCTTGAAAAATGTGCTTATAAAGTGATGGAAATTATTTTTCTTTAAATGTTTTATGTTAACTAATAAAACTTGTTTTTCTTTCTTTTTCGCAATGCCAAGGATTAAAATAATAAAAAGGCGATTTCAATATTTCCCCAAGGGAATCAAAGATACCTTCATATAATAAAGCTACACGCCCTAAGTAAAGAGATAGAAGGAATAGCGCAAAATTACTCATACCGAAATGGGGTCTCGAGCTAGAATAATTAGCTTAGCTGATTTCGATCACTCCCCAAATTCTAGTCCGATCGATAGTGGATTTCATTCTCTTCTCACTCGTACCCATATGTACATACATGAATATTATTCATACTAGGGTCTAACACTTGCCAAAAAACTATATATTTGTGAAACTCTTAACTGCCGACGATCATACTTGGTGTTTTGTAATATGAAACGTATGAGGCTATCAATAACAATAAGGGAAAATTCATATTTCAGTATTGAAAGGGAACTCGTCGAAATGAATCTCTGGTAATTTACAAACTCTCAATTGGATTTGGGTCAGTTTATTCTTACCAGTCAGACCATTCTAGTGTCTAGTAATGACAACGCTTCTGAAAGTAGCTTGAATTACTATAAAAGGTACAATATTCATTCAATGAATTTAACCCGGGTATGTAAACACTGAATGATTTGTAATTTTCACCTCTGATTGTAACTTAATGATAATCATCCAAAAATTATATTTATTTCTAACTAAAATCACGTAGTATTCCTCATTAAATCCCTTATCCCAAGGATAACCTTTATAGTTAAAGAATATATATTATTAGCGAGATGAGAGATCAGGAAGCAAGGCGAATGAAAGCTCATTAATTCTCCTCTGAAAAAAACTAATTAATTCAAACATTGTTCAAAATTCAGAATCAAGATCGAATCAAAGGAGAAAGGGATAACATCTCAAGTTTCCATCAAAAGCACCCTTGAAGGAAGATATTAGGTCGATCGGAAAGTAATGTCGTATTTTGAGAGAAAAACAAATTATATTTTTTAAATTGAAAAATAAATTTATTTAACATAAAAGTAATTTCCACTGCTTTCTAAAACCTTCTTCCACCTATCTGGAAGTTTTTCAATTCCTTTTCTCCAAAATTGCTCGTTTTTTGAAGAAAAATATGAGAGTATCCAATTTTCAACCTCCTCTCTTGTTTTAATTTTTTTCTATAAGAAAGTTGTTCATATCTTGAAATAGGTAAAAATCTGATGGAGCAAGATCAGGAGAATACGCAGGTTGAATAAGAGTTTCCCAATTCAAGTCAGAAATTTTTCTCCGCGTTTGTAATGAAACATGGGGTCTGGCATTGTCTTGGTGGAACAGAATTCCCTTTCGATTGTAAATTTCTGGCCTCAACTGACGAATTTTCTCATCAACTTTTGCAAGTTGTCTACAATAGACATCAGAGTTTATTGTTTCTCCATTTTTCATCAGTTCGTAATGGATTATCCCTTTGAAATCCCACCAAACACAAAGCATGATCTTCTTTTGGAATCTAGGGGATTTTGGAGAAGCCAATGGATCTTCTGATGACATTTGCCAAGATTTTTTTCGGGTATTATTCTCGTAAAGTATCCACTTCTCATCACAAGTGACTATCCGGCTAAGAAATGAACATCAGAGTGTCTTTTCAGTAGAGAATCGCAAGCATCAAATCGGTCCATTTTGTTTTTGTCAGTCAGAGTATGAGGGACCCAAT
>JJOG01004600.1:0-12419 GCA_000715275.1 Gyrodactylus salaris
GTCGTCTTTGCGTCGTAAGAGTACGTCAAGGAATGGAATTTTTTCATCTTTTTCCGTCTCGATCGTAAACTTTATGTTAGGATGTGACCCGTTGAATTTTTCCAGGAGAGTTGTCTCACTTTGGTCTTCTTTGAGTACAATAAACGTATCATCTACGTATCGGAGGTAAATTAGACATCCCTCGATTGCTTCCTTCAACGTCGTTTGCTCCAATTTTGCCAGGAAAATGTCAGCAAGTATTGGTCTAAGGGGGGAGCCCATTGCAACGCTATCTGTCTGAACATAGATTCTCTCATTGAAACTGAAATCGACCTTTTCACAGCAAAGGTTGAGGAGTTTTCTCATCCAGTACTGATTGATCGGGCTTCTCCTGAGCACAGGTTAGAGGCTTACCCTGAGTTTTGAAGAGTTTATTTTTTCTCTTGAGTTCAAAGTATCGGAAGCCGTCTTTAAAAATCTATTTATGTCGTGGTACAGTTGGGGATGAGTATTTAAAATTCCCATAGGAATTTTTGGGAGAGCTTCAAATCCCGCGCGCATACGTAACGTTTCAAGCAACAGCTTTAACCAGATTAAACGATAAAACTTCAAGAACTATCAAAATTAATTCAGACATATCTCAAATATAGTCGGGATCGACTCGCTTTCTTGGGAGGCATCTTATTGTGGTACAAATAAGTCTTTCTCTTTTGTAAATCAGAATAATAGTTTTATGTATTATGTATTATTCAAACATATCTCTTTGAGATACTTTTAATTTCTTGTCTAACTATTGTTATTTCTATTTGTGGGAATATAGATTAATTATTAATTCTCGACACGGTAGCCTCTTACTTTATTTAGATATAGCTGCATATTATGCATATGCTCTATTCATTCTAAGATTATGGAAAAGAAGGTCGTCGATTTTTTTCTAAGAGAATTGGCTAGTGGTCTAATAAAGCCAATATGAGTGTAAGAAGATCAAACTGAACCTCCAAAATGTTTCAAAGACAAACCTTATCTGTTCTTATTTAGTTAATGACTTGAAATAGACCTAATAGGTCTCATCAGTAAGACTAAGTTCACCGAACTCTTGAATCAGATTCAAACTCGATAACCATATTATACTATATGGCATATAGTAATACTACATTGTAGTATATGGCGAAAGCTCTAACCACTGCGCTACCGAGTTGCCACACTACACGTCAGATTTATATATTTTTATTTTCATTCAACAGTTGAAATAGTTTTTGATAGAATTCATTTCTATATTTAACCTCGGGAAAAATAGGTTGTACAATAGGGTGTGAAAAAGTCAAAAGGGCAGCATTCACATCCCAAGGTTCCGTCGATAAATCACCCTCGTTCTCGCACTAAATATATACCGTCTACCCCACTCTCTCATTGGTCAATCTCCCTCAAGTTCATCCAGCATACACCATCTTCTTTACAGGACTCAAAATATTTTTATGAATATAGTTTCTTAATATAGGAATTTTTCTTATTTACTAGACAAAAAACACTTTGTTTACTCTACGTCATCAACATACTCAATAATCTCGTCACTAATTAGTGCTTAAAAACACAACCAAGTAATAAAACCATACTCTCAGTTCATGAGAGAGACAACTTTAGTTTAAAAGGTTTCTGCGCAGAGTCTCACCTTCATAGAGCAAAGGTCTTAAAGTATTATTGTTAGAAAATTAGCGAATAGGGCGAAAAAAGTGCATCATCCAATAAAAGAATGATAATTTAATGATAGCTTAGTCCAGATCAACACACAGAAATTACTTGTATGATTAGAACCAAATTTATATGCTTTATTAAGTTCCGGTTAGGCAAGAATAATAAAATCTCAAATTTCCATTATAATAAAGAAAGTTATATTATAATTATCAAGATCACATAATTTTATTGAAAAGAAAAAACTTTGGACTTTCTAAAACTCTAACTTGTCATCAATTTTTCATTTAAATTGATGACATTTTTAGATCTATCCGCATTGAAAGATATTTTTATCAGTTATCTATAGCGTCAAAGTATCCACTTGTGCACTGAGATTAATGAATTATTGCACTCAGAATGCTTGAGAAAGCCCATTAGCGGAACAAAAAGTATATTAATCATTGAACAGCAGCATAACCGCTGCTCATGTTATTTACATAACTCAACAGCGTTACGCCAAAGACCAGCCCCACAATCATAATTATGTAAGTGCAACAGCCTTTCATAGCAGCACCGCACAAATGAAATCCAAGGGAAAACCGTGAAGAGGCATTTGCGCAGTTATTCTAGAGTCATTAACAATTTTACAAATTACCTGCTTTGACATCTTCTTTCGAACCTTCTCCAAGGCGTTGACGTCAACGTTTCCATTTTGTATTTCAATCTTTACCGTTCTTACCAAGATTTGCAGTTGAGTCAATCTGGTGTAGAAGTCACCGAGGATTTTCTGCAATTCAGTAAAAATTAAAATTGTCAATTCCAAACAAGAATTAGCAAATCATACACCAGTCATAATTAATCGTATTCATGCACTTTTTTTAGTTCAAAAAAGTAGTATTATCACCCGATGGATTTTTTCAAAATTCGGTATGTTTTTCTAATCTCATAACTAATGATAAAAAAGGTTCTTAGGTCTATGAAAACTGTCTGGTAAAAATGGCATATTTTAGAGCAAACACACATTTTGGTGATTTGAAAATATGATGTGTAAGTATAACTTATCGACCAATTAGATTGCTTCAATTAGACATGGGCTAACCTTTGTTACAAATCATGTAAAAATTGATTAGTATGTGACTGTTGATTTTCTAAACCAATGAGGATGCTTTGTTCAGAATCCTTATTAATTTCCTCCGTCATTTCATCATGGCAAAGTACGTTGAAGAGTAGCCAAGGGAATTTAAACTTATCTATGGATCTAACTATGGATTGCCTTATTTGGTACATAACCTCGCCAATCAAGTGAGAGCTGAATAAGGAATTCGCTACCTTATTTCATCTATAAAAGCATAGACAGTCAAGGACAAAGAACATTCAGAATTATTCTCAACAATCGATAAACCTACTCAACCTATACTAACTCGATGGGAAAGTTTGTTTGAAGCAGTCAAATACTATGGTGAGCATTTGCAATTTATAAGAAGAATCGTTTCTGATATAAAAGACGGTGGAATTATTTTCGAGAATGCTAAGAGTGCTGTGATGTATTTGAATCTAGTCAAAGATCTTTTTCTAGTATACAGACTATTGTCAACTCATCTGAATAATTTTAATCTGAAAAATGTAATCCAATAAGTTTGCATCATCATTAGACGCAGGAGGGGTGGAGAAGTTTATCATGACGTATAATGGATTTTTCTCTTTTTAATCAAATTGGTACAATTACGAATAGATCGTTATGCATTGATTTACGGATTCACTGAGGAAAGCTTGGTTTAACCAACTAAATACAACACCAACAACAAAAAAGTTTTTACTCACAAGTTCAGTCTTGTGAGGCTTGACAAATTGTTTGAACTGGTCAATCTTTGTTTTCTTTTCATAATTAGTAACGGTTTTCATTTTGTAATCTTCGAGGAGCATATTCACATCCTATTATTAGAAATGGATTCTATCAAAATTCGGTAGGAAATTAATTAATTAATTAACGTCAATACTTTCAACAACTTTATTTGGAATCCTTGAAAGCGTTGATACTCATATCCTACTCTAATAGAAAGTTGTAATTAGAGGTAAAACAGCCCCATCATTCAGTTAAAGCTCGCTTCTTCAACCAATAAGATGGAAAGATTTCTACTTTACCTCCATGAAATCTAAAATAACACCAAATGATGCGGTTGTTTCTGATAAAATACTTCTAGAGTCTATATTTTGTGAACCTCGCATTCCCCAATGCTATTTGGAGAATTGGCAAATATTTAAATTTAACGCTACTTGTTCCTTCTTGGGCGAACATAAATTTTAACAAGACCATTTTGAAAATGTACTGAGGATTTTGAAAAATCCCGATGTATGATGAAAAATCAAACACCATGCTGTTCTCCTGATCCTTCTTGTTAGTCTAAGGACCTGAAGCTTTGTTTTCCGCGATTCTTTGAAATTATTTCCTGAGCATTTTTCTCATAACACGTAGTTTTAACAGAGATAATTAGGTATGACTTTGTAGGGCTGGTAAAAAATTTTGAATTGATTTTTATAGCCATGTCTAACTTCTCTTATTGCCGAGCTATAATGGGGAAGAAGGGTTTGAAACTATTCACAAAGTAAAATCATTTATCGATCATTTGTAGGATTCGGGGAACAATCCTCTACGGCAGGGGTGTCAAAAGTGAGCATGCGAGAGATTTTTTTAGGTTAGAAGGCTGTGATTGGGCCTTTTTTCTCGATCAATGAGCTTTTCCTTCTCAGTCAGCATCTCCGTTAACTTATTAATATATGTCTGAACAATTTTTTCCACGCTCAAAATAAAAAAAGTTAGCCATGAACATTTCAAATCAATACTCATGATTAAGTAGTAAGATAATTTTGTACCAGATTTGAAGACCTTGATTTGATTTTATATTTAAAAAATACTTATAAGTATAGTAGTAATTTAAGAACGTATTTTGCCCACTTGAAATGGATGGAGAAAAAAATAGCACACATCTCAAATATTTTTGACGCCGCTGCTCTACGCCATTCCTCCGAAAGAGTTTACATTACAAATAGAAATGTAGCCAAGATCAAATGTTCAACTCACAGCTCCGATAAAGTGCTTTCGATCTATATTCTAGAGAAAAAAGTTATTAGAATTTGACATTTAACGAGAAGTCAGACGTTCATCTCCATTCAAAGTAAAATTTCTAATTTTCATAGATTTGCCAGAAAAATTAATGTGAGTCCCATAATCTAGTGGAAGAGGAGAATATTTGATTTCTCGAGCAATTTCATATCAAGGAGGTAGGCCAGCAGAATCAAACCCACACTGTGTGGGGATTCATAGCTTGGAAATGGCAAAAATTCTTCCGGTTGTACCTTGAAACGTCTTAATCGAAATAGAAGGCTTCATTATTCTTAATGCTGGAATATGATTAGAGCTATCAAGAAAAGAATTTGACTATTTTGGCTCCAACTGACATCCTTTTTTAGAAATTTGTTTTAATGCCGAATATGCGCCTCTCGGTGCTATAGAGAGTCCCAAGAAGAAAGAAACGCGTCTATACCTGGTGTTGGACTGTAAGGAATCCTTTGTTGTCTTATATTGCATCCAGTCAGTTATTATAAAAACACCTTGATACCTAAATATTGCTCCGACTACCCTGGGTACAGCTCTAATTATGAAAAAATATATTTGCATAATTTTAAATCAGAAATTTTCCCCTTCTCAGGAAATTTGATGAATATATTTCATTCCACCCTATCAAATCCTGAAAATGAAGATAGATTATAGGAATTTTAATCAAAATGAATCATGAAAATTTCAATAATCAACAAAATATAATACTCACGCCTGCCATTCTCTGAAAGTTTTCGAATGTAGTTATTATTATAGGAATTTTACTCTAAATTACATCCACTTTTTTCTGACCATACCAGAACAACTAAGAGAATTTCGATACATGCTTAATATTCTTTCTTAGTAATACTTGGTAATGAGTTGAAGAAGCATCAGTAAAACTTATTGAGCACGTGAATGACAAAAAGTATCCAAAATAATTTTCCTTTCAAAGCATCTCACAATAAGGCTATTACTTGAGATATTTTCGTTAAGACGTGTTGCGTTCTAAATGAGAAGTTTAATATTCAACTGTAAGAAGATTCTCTATATCTTTATCTTGAAATGGTATCAATGTATCCATGGTCTAAACTGCAAATTGTGTGAGATCCGTAGGAATAGTATAACCCATTTAACTTAGATCCGGCAACAAGCAAGAACAAATTTGACTCACGATGCTTTTTTATTCACACTTTTAAATGTTGAAAAGCTGAATGAAAGTTGTAGAAATTTTCAACAGCATGAATCTTTTACATTTATGGAATAAAATCATTATTCCAATTTATTCAATTATCTCTTTCTTGGGATAAAAAAATATTAATTAATGGAAGATTGCTACTTATGAGTAACTTCAGTCACAAATAATCTAGTTTTTAGATTAATATCTGAAGAAATGTTCACTCTAGAATTTCAATTCTTAAAAAAGACTGTCATATTTTAATGAATTCATAATGCAAGATGAATATGATTCCTGAATTTAATTGGACCTTTGAAATTCGTCTGTAATTATTAATAGAATTAGTCTACAGTGTAGATAATTATGGAATAGGTCGATGTGTGCGAAGCAAAATTTCCTTATGAATTTGGATATCCTTATTCTTGTTAAGTTTAGACTGATTTACTGAATATGTGTTACCGTTAATTTACAATTTTCTCTATTTTTCCATAAAGATAATTTTCAAGTTCAATGATCAGAAAAGTTTAAACAACCAAAATTTAAGAACCTCCCGTGGAGAGGGTATGAAAATTTGGATGAATCAATAATGACTGTGTGTGAATTTAGTTTCTCGGATAATTTGACGCTATTCATGATAATCGCGAATTTTATCTCTTCCAAGCGAAATCAGCAATGGGGTGATTCGTGGGGTAGAGAGGAGACATGCTGAAAATCAACTAAAATACTCTCAACTTGTAAATTAATTGGACTTCTGAATTGACGGTAACATGTGCAGAGCAATGCACTGAATGCAAGTTTTCTAAACTCCTGGGACACATCAGATTCACAAAAACGGGTAATGTTACACCGAAGGCAAACTCTATCATCATTTTATAGAATACATTTCTATAACCTCGGGAGAAGTAGGTTGTACAATGGGGAAGTTTCTTTGCACATCATTGAACGAAATAATGGCTGGATCATTCTCCTCTTCAGTTGTCTTTGTTTGAAGGTTGTAAAGTCAAAAGTCTAGCATTCATATCCCAAGGTTCTGTAGATAAATCACCCTCGTTCTCGCACTAAATAAATCTAGTCTAAAGAACTCTCTCATTGGTCAATCACTCTCAAGTTCATCCAACACAATTTACTTTAAAGGACTCAAAAGACCAATATACTCTATTTCAATTTTTATCTGACAGTTAAAAAGTTTTCCTAAGCCGTTAAGTTTTTGATGCTGAAAAACCAGGGACAAAAGAAATTATCAGAAAATTTATCAAAAACTTCTTCTCAAAATATTAAGACTCATAATTTTAAAGAAAATTTAATATAGATTGAATTTAATTCATTATCACACTACTCTACATCTTCGATCAAATGAGCAATGAGTGAAGTCATGTCAATGGTTAATTTACGGGCAATAAGGCTACTTTTCTTCATGAAAGACACAAATTCCACAAAACTCACGAAAGAGATATGTGAAGTCCTTGGTTAAGATATTCTTAAATACAGAACAGTCAAAAATTGGATCTCAAAGTTTTCTACTGGCGACTACAATCTTGAGAACCCTTCCCAATCAGACAGTAAACCAGTTGACATTGATCAGGATTTACAAAGGCTTATCCTAAAATAACTACTCGGGAAGTAGCCAAGAATATTACAGCGTTTACCCATATTAAATCGCTAGGATAGATTATTGGGTCCCACACAAATTGACCGAATCCCAAAAATCGAGAGAAATGCGAAACTCTTCTCAAAAAACTCTTCCCATTGTAGTCTCCTAAAGCGTCTCCATATCAGAAAAAGGTTCTACTGTCAGTCTAGTGGGATTGCAAAGGCATAATTTATTATGGGCACCAGCGTTGTCTAATAGAAGAACTGTTCCGTTTCATCAAGATAACACAAGACTACATGTCTCTTGAAGACGAGAATAAAAAATTCTAAATTTTCGGAGATTAAAGGATCATCAACCTTATTCTCCCGACATTGCGCCATAAGGTTTTTACTAATTATAAGATATTCAGAATTGTTTAGGTTTTTCAATGACCGTACTGAGGTTAAAAATTGGACAAAATCCTATTTAGAGTCAAAAACCGAGCAATTTCGGCATAAGGGCATCAAAAAGCTGCCTCAATGTTGGAGAAGCGTTATCGAAAATTATTTTTTCGGCTAAATTAATTATTTTTTCGGCTAAATTAATTATTTTTCATAGAAAATTTCACATTTTAATTTTGGTTGAAAAAAAACGCAATCACTCTCCAAACAACCTTATAATTCCATGACCGGAAATTTTTTTTTTGTTTCTGTCAGTGTTTGCTTTAAGGATTAGTTAGTTTAGGTTTTCTCGAAATTTTGTTCTAGATTTTCAAAATTCATAGCTCTAGACACTAGGTTGAACTACCGATTGAAACTATTTCGAGTGAGGATTGACTGTAATCATTCAATTGAGAAAATGAACTCTTAGAAAAAAATTACTACAAACTTGTATAAAAAGGATGGTGGAAATCAACTTTTTTCTTTCTTAAAGACCACCATTTTATGGCGGGGCAGAGAGAACTTTTAATCGAAGGAAGATGATAAGAATTTATGCAAAAAGATGTCTGTTGTTTTTACCTATTACCATTGTGGCAGCAACTCCCTTTATTAGTGTAAATTGAGATTAATCGACTAAAATGAGAGCCATGGTTGACTCTAATGTCTCAAGGGGACTAGGAGGGTTAATTGGAAAATAGTAATTTTTGCATGAATTTTCTCTAGACTAGGCTCTGAAATATTTATTTTTCTTCTAAAGACACATGTATAGATATTAATCTGTTGTTGTTGTTTTCTCAAATATCAAGTCAAGCATTTGACTTCATTTATTTGAGAACGTAAATATTCTGGTTTAATGTATTTGCGAAAAATTGGAGATTTCATGCTTGTTATCTATATTTTGAAAGACATACATAAATAATTTCTTTATTCTTTTTGACAAATAAAAGCATTGAAACAATTGTGTATATTCTAAGCTAAAAATATCATCTTCTGCACCTTATAAAGAGTTAAAGGTTTGCAAGATTTAATCATCATGGGTTGAAGGAGAGATAATTTATTTCCCAAAAAAAACTTCATAATTTCACTCAAGTAATTTCCTTTGCACGAGTCTAACAGTAGTATAGGCTTGTTGCTGCACCTCACTCATAGCCGTTATCCTACGATCCCTGAGGAAGCAAAAGAAATCGAAAAAGTTGTACAACTTCATCCTTCGAGCAATGTAGTTCTCGGATAGGCCCATCGCGAGCAATCTTTCAATGAAAACATTGAGCAGCTCAAAGCACTGTTGGTCATTGTAGCCGTCTTCTGGGCAAAATGATTTGATAACAGTCAAGAGATATGAGTAACAGAATAAAAGTGCAAAGTCTTTCTTGAGCAAAAGGCCTGTCAAGTATTTGTAGAAGGAAAATAATTTGTCTCTGCCTGTAAAGTTGAACATGGTGAAGTCGATTGAAAAGGCAAGGTTTTCAACCAGATTCCTCCTCATTTCATCCGAGCAGAGCGTCAACACTCTTTGATATCCCGATGCAAGTTTCGTGGAAACAGAACAGAGGATTCGTACAACTGGTCAATGATGGCGTTTCTCTGCAATGGTTTCAATTCATCCAAATTGTACGTAATAAGGTCCTCGTAGGTGTAAAATGTCTTGACAATGTCACTTGGTTTATATTCGTCGTTGGGGAAGATCTTTCTGTAGAATTTCCATACTTTGGCCAATCTGTGGAGAGAGGTTTTGTCATTTCCAATGCAAAACCTGAGAAGGTAAATATCGCCAAACATCTTCTGTATATTCTCAGTTGCTTCAGTATGAATGATTGCATAAGTGTTCTCGATGATGCTCTTGCTATCGTACAGGAAAAAGGGTCTCATGACGTCTCCTATTAAGTAGAGGAGGTAAAACTGTTTAGCCTTTTCACGACTAACACTCTTATAATAGAGAGTCGCGTGCCGAATTGATTCTGTTGCTTCATTAAAGCAATTCCCACGAACTAACGTCATCAGGAAGACAATTGAACGATATTCATCATAATGTATACTACGTTTCAGACCCAAGTTTTCAAACGTGTTGAGTAAATCGTGGGATAAATTGACACTAAAAGTTATTAAATCAACTACTCATTCAAAGTGAAAATTAAAGAAACACAGTCGAGAATGTCAAATAGACTATCTCCGTAGGTTTTTCGAGTATCCTTATAGAACTTGAAAGTTGCGTAATCCTTCACCGGATAAATCTGCCCGTTATCAAAGGGATCGGCTTTGGGGATTGGGACTTTGTACAAGTCAGGAATGTGATACCATTTCTCGTGATTCAATATCCTTACTCTATTCATCAAGGCGTTTATGAGTTTTCATATTTCAAAATAAAATGTATGAGATACATATTGATGAATCAATAATGCGTAATTGCATTATTTTGATTGGGTAATATTTCAGACTCAAATCATTCTACTGAAAGTCGTTTCACTATTAAAGACTTTTACTGCATAAAGTATGTTGAGACTAAGCAATCATCTCGGATATATCTCAATTTTGAGGAACATGCCAAATTAAGAGTATTGTTGGTCAAGGTTGTTAAAATTCAAAAAAAATGTTCGAAATCAGGGATGGTTACGGTATCCTCCCTCCTTGAAACGAATTTACTTGGCAAATAGTTTCAAACCCTCCTCCAAATTATAACCCCTCATCTGAACCCGAAGAGAAGTTAGACTCGGCTATGAAACTCAATTCAAAGATGAAAAATTGGTTACCAATATCTACGCTGCATATCCAAGGTGAAACATGTTGTTCTGAATTCAATAATTGGGGAATTTCTTTTATACAAGACAACATAGATAGATTCTCGTATATAACCACAATTTTATTGAAAAAGTCTTAAATATTTAATTATTTTGGTTAATAATTTACTCATAAGAGATAATAGAATGCGTAATTATCAAAATCAAGTGGAGGGGTAGACATTATTATTACAACCTATTAGGACACTCCAGATGAAATTATTATGAATAAGTGGAGTTTTAATTTTTATATCAATAACAAGTGTAGATGTTGTTTATTTATCATAAACTATAGGACATACCAATATATATTCTCATAACAAAGTGGAAAACTCTAAAACATTAAATAGGCTTAAACATACTTCAAATCTTTTTATAAAAAAAGGAATGTTAATTTATTTTCAGTTAGATAGTAAACTCAGGCTTACATGGCATGTATAAACGAATGAGGAGAATCGCAAGCCCTGAAGAAATCCGCCGGAGATGACCAAATTAAGAACAGTGTTAGAAGAAAATGGTTACCCAGAAAGACTTCTAAGAAAATTTATTAATTCAAATGAGAATCAAATCAGGACGAGAGAAGAGGACCAAACAGAGGAACAGACAGAAGAGGAAGAAATGATCACTCTCAGACTAATCTACAAAGGTAATCGGTTCTCAAAGGATATCAAGAGAGGGTTGAATAATCTTATCAGACACAGTTATAACGGAATTTGGTTGTCCATCGTTTTCATTAAAAAAAGATTATTTAACCTTATCTACAGATAAACTGCTCGTAGCATAAAAACAACAACATAGTCTACAAGTTCAGCGGGGAATGTGGAGTGACATATATTGGCCCCACAGCAAGAAGATCAACAGTTTTTCCATCAAGCAGCATCTTGTGCAATGTGAACGATGTAGAACGGCGGGGATCGCGACAAAATTCAGTTTTTTAAACAGAAACTCTACGAATGACCAGCTCAGTCTCAGAATTATTGAAAAGTTCTACATCTTGAGACTCAGACCCCAACTCTGCAAAAAAGCCAGCCATATTCACTCCCTAGAAATACGATGGCCAATTTGAAAGTTTTTTTCTTTGATAGGGTTTCTATTTTCTTCCAAACTATCAACTTATTTATTTTGATAACAACTTTGAAGAATTCACAATTTACAACTATTGAGAAGAAAATTTCAAAAATGTTTATTATAAAAAAATTTAAACCCTAGAAGAACTGACGATTTTGGTAGAAATACATATCTTCTTCTTAACACAAAAAAAAGTCTACAAATATTTTCTCGGCAACAGAACTAATTCTCTTTGTCTCTGGTCTTCCTTTTTTTAGCATTCATGTTGAAAATAAAGCTTATTTTCTTGGTGCCCTAATAACGAAATAGATTGATTACAAAAAGAAGTGCTTTAATCTGTGTATTTCATAGTAATGGGCAGATCTTTTCTACTCTTAAAGAGTACAGATTATTTTTCTTACCTTATACCCGTGAATGTGGTAACAGTTGAGGATAATTAACCTTTTGTATCTGAGTTAACAGATTTACTCGATGTATTGAGAATGTGTGTCTAATTTCAATCCTCAATTTTAATTTTAAACCATAGAAACTAGACTTAGATTTTATTTTGTTTAAAATTATTTTCACTCTCATTTTATTCGAAAAGATCTCATGAGTGAATGAATCTTAAATAACAGATTTTCAGTCAAATTATTTATCTAACTTT
>JJOG01004603.1:0-14929 GCA_000715275.1 Gyrodactylus salaris
AAAAACTGTGAGTCGTTTTCAGAATGAAAATGTTAATATATTTGAGTAAATAAATGTGTTATGAATTAAAGATACTGCTCGTCGTGAGCAGTTTATAATGAACCAGAGACCACATTTACTAGGAAATGTAATCACGATTATGCAAACTAAACCAAAAAGGAACATCTTCATGCCTCTAAGATTGCTAGGGAGAAATGAGTATCACGTGTCTGAAGTAAATTTTCTTTAAAAGATGTTTATATGAAAGTAGACTTCTATTTATAAACTTTATTTCAAGCTTGTTCAATTGTAATTCTACAAGACCAAAACTTTTATATCATCTCATTCAAGGTGTAAAGGTATCCTCCATTTTGGATGAGAAAAACTCGAGTATCAGAGGGAAAACGTAAAATTTACTTGAATAAATAATCTCCTACTGAGAATGCATTTTGGAGATTCTTGAGTATACTTGAAAACAAAATCTAGTTTCTCAAAAGTGTTTACTCAAAGTCAACTATCAAATAAACTTTTTGACTCGGAATTGGAGAAATTCAGTAGTATTTGTCCATTTTTTGCCGATTTGCAAACTAGATTATTTTTACAAAAGAGTTTATCCGTAAATTTTCAGACAAGTCAATCAAATTGAAAGTTGGCAAAATTCACAATTTAATGATTTCATAATTCTTTGGCGGTCTGCTTGTTTTATTCTCAATTTTATTTTTCAATCTAATATAATACTTGGATTCACGAAATCTATTTTGTTTAATAAGATTTACTAATATTTGAAGACATGGAAAAATGGTTAAAATTGTATAAATCTGATTTTGTCCATGTTTTGGAGGGACAAATACGGCAAAATGATAGATGGAGTAAATCGTTTTGGTAATGCATTCAGACAAGAGTAATTAACTTTCTGAATAACTGAAACATGCCCGTGATGAAAAAAATATAGTTTTAATATCTACAACCTCTGACAATTGCATAAAAGTACTCTGAAAAGTTAATTAAAAATTCATGTCAGAGATATAATTAAGGGATAAACAAATTCATGTCTGCAAGTCTGAGAGATCACTCACTAACTGTAGGAGAGATCATTGTAGAGGATCGTATTGTTCTGATGGGCTCTAGATATCAGCCCTCCTTGGTCAGAGTAATAATAATACCATAGACTGACGATTAACGCGGGAAGTCCAAAGCCTAACACCATCAACACCGGGTACCACTTCTTCTTAGAGACCAAATCGATATTATTGGCAAAGGAGACTCTATTGAAAGGAATAATTATAAATCCACCTCATAGTGAACGTTGCTTGGAAAAGAGGGGTTATGTTTTCCCATCATTAAACCCTTGGGGTCATTTAGAAAATAATAAAAATTATAGTATTGAAAGAGAAGAAGAAAACACAATTGGCAAATTATTTTATGCATAAACAATAAAGTACATTTTCTAATAATACTTTATTTATCGTTATCTCGCTCTGTTTTCTCTCTTTTTGGAAAATTTGAATTGTATCAAGATTTTTATGCAAATGAACAACTTTTTTCTCTGCAAATCATTTCAATCGGTGTTATGGTAATTATCAGAGCATATTTCGAATCTGAGGTCTTTTTGATTAGATGATCTAATATATGAGTTTATTGCAGAATGCAATAGTACACATGTACACAGTGCCTACCAGAGTAAATTCAGAATTTCATTGAAGAATAGTTCGCTAAAGGTTTGGTGCGGATCCGCCTTCTCATTTTATCAGGTACTAATATGTCTTATTTCGAAATCTGAAGGGCTTATTCGTCCAATTCTTGATACGAGGAAAATTTGGTTACTAAAGATTTAATTTCTAGGTCTTAACTTCAAAGTTGCAGGCACTATTATACTGTCAGATTAGAATCATTGATATTATAAAATCTAAAAATAAATATGGCTTCGGAATCAGCATTTCAAGGTCTTTTTATTGGTCCATCATTCCAAGATTCTTGAAGTTTCACTCATATTAAACATTGAAATCCCAACCTACATTTGCTGAAAATTTAGTAATTTCAGATGTCCACACCTCAACAGCACATGAGAAGCTGTCTTGACTACTGAATTAGGTAAATATTCAATACATATTCTAGAGTGAAATTGAGACGTCTAAGATTTAAAAATAATGCATTTTCTTTTGCAAAACAAAGCCTGTTTCTGGTAGCCCTTCGGTTATGATGATATTTTCATTTTTGGACCATTCTAAATTATATTTCACATCAGGGTGCTTAGACAAGCTTTTGAGAGCTAGCTATACTAAGCTTGCATAATCAAATTGAATTTTTCAAGTACGTTGATTTGATGAGTTAGAAGGACTCTTGAGGAATATTTATTATTCAAAATCTAGGCGAGTGATTGGCAAATTTTGATTTACAAACATTAGCACTATGAGGGAAGATATCGATCATTATTCCGATGATAGTTATAGTTTTTGGTCATCTTCAGGGCCACACAAATGAATATTTTTAATATCCTGTTTTCAGCTAGATTTAAAACTAGTACTGTGATAATGACGCTTTATAAAATTATCGAGTTGATCTTTCTTAATGGTTTCGTGTAAAGGAATCCAATTTTTCCCTTCTTAAACTTTTGGCTCCATCATGGTTTAATTTGCAAAACGGCCTTATGATCAGATACAAAATGAAAAATCTACAGAAATCTTCCAAAAATACCATTGGACACTCAAACGAGACAAAAAATTTCATGGAATCGCATGGAAACTTGAAATTATTCTGGATTAGTTTCTGTTTGAAAAGTCTTGATTTAGTCTAATGAGAAAATAAAGAAATTTTACTCTTCTCAGATTATACAATGAAAGCATTGCTCCAAATTGTAGTTTAAAATATAAATAGTTTTGTTGAAATATGTTTTTGATTTCAATTAAATATGATGCTCTGTTCATCATACGTTGTGAATAAAAAAAACCTGGTTTATATAGTTCAGACAAAAATTTAAAATTTAGAATGGTTCACATGTTAAGAAAGGTTAATATAATGAATAATGAACTCACACTAGCATTAAGGAGTTGAAGCCAAAGATCAACTTCCAAACGAATGCAGCGAGAATGCAATAGTTCAAGATGATCCCAACAAAGTAACACGAGGAGTTACCTTCCTCATCGTAAGATATATGCGGGGAAATGATCATGGCAATAGAAAAGGCCAAAAGACAGATGGCGATGCAAAATTGATCCAAACGAAAGTCTTCCCTGAAACTGATAAAGAAACTCATAAGTAGTGCTCAAAAATTGATATATAATATCAAGTGTGTTTATTCAGCGGCCATGATTCTAACGACGATTGGACAGGGACTCACGTGCAACAAGATAGAAAGATGAATATTGTCAGTGCGATAATTGTTATAGCAATACAGATGTAATTGATGATTGACAGCATGAAGGTGCTGTGTGTGGCCTGAAAATTGAAAAAAATATATTTTTACCTTGAGTCTTGCAAATGTTAACGAGTGGGAGTCATTTTTAGCAACTTTAAATTTTTGTTTATCTAATTTAAACCATAATTCAATTATCAACACTAAAAGGTCTAGTCAAATGAAGAAAACTACTTCAAGATCTTCTTAGATAATAAACGTTTATTAGGTAAGGAATTATATCCAAAGGCAAATAGAATTTATCAAAATTACCGATTCATCTCACAAATATAGCAAAAGTACAAATATTTATACAAAACGATTAAAGCTTTTCATAATTCTATTTATTGGTTATCGAGCTTTTCCCCGTAAAACTCATCGTGCTAAAGATTTATGTTTTAACTAGAACAGATAGTTCGAATAGGATAAACAGATTGAATATTTGTGCTTATTTAAAAAAAACGGCTGTACAGTTTACCATAACCTCTCTTTTTCAGTCTAAAATCAAAGTCATAAGAAATCATCGATCAAGATCTGATTAAAATCCTAAAAAAATAATTTAAAAGATCAATTGGTCCAATGAAGGAGTTATTGATCTGAAGCCTTCTCAGATAAACGTCACTAGTAGTTAAAATATACTTTTTCCTATACCACTAGAGAGAATTATCATCCCAACAGCACTTGAACTATGATCTCGGATTGTGTGAAAACAAATAGCTTACAAGATTTATAGTAAAAACGCCCAGAGTAATAATAATTTGTGTGTTTTTGATAAGGTGATTGAGGTCATATCTGTGGAGAGCAAATAAACTGCCGTGGAATATTTACACAGAACGAGACTGAATTTCCGATTGAAGATCAGTGGAGGGGGCAAGTCAACCATAAAGTGATCCAATCGAGTAGGATTAGAAAGATTAATTCATATCAAAAGTTCATTGACTTGAGAAACTGATCCATTTGATAAAGCAATGTATTTATTGAATATTTGCGAAGTTATCTACCTACGAGTAAATCTGCCGAGGTGATGCGATTATGTGTGAATTCTACCCCTTCCCTTTTTACTCCCTCCCTCTCTCCAAAGAAAGGATGATGAATGAGTCTGGAACAAAATATGAGAGTGTGCCCCGATTGAAAGAAATACAATCGTGATCTTGTTAAGTAGAGTTGACTAGTTTAATAATAAATCAGGTAATAATTTGTACTCTACACGTTGCCGTTGTAGTAATTTGGTAGTCTAGAGAATTCACTACTTGGTATCTTTTACACCTCCTAGGGATTTTTATGGCTTCCTTAAAAATACAAGTGTACCTGACTAAAGTGGAGAGGTAATCTCGGCAATAATTACGTTATAAATTGAGCAACAAAAAGTATTTTGTCTATTTCTAAACTAATGAAAATATCCCTTTTTCGGTTCGCGTCGTAGTCCTCTAGTGTCACAAGAACTTGGACGATTATTAATAATAAATTAGTAATCAAGCATACTTTTTTTATTGCTAAAAATATTTTTTAGAAATGTTGATAAAGATTAATTAGACAGACCGCGTTAAAACTGTCAAGATTGGAAGAAGCATTTTTTATCCTTCTCAGTATTTTTTTCAACTTTTTCTTAACGGGACACCAGTGTCTAATTATTCAATAAAACTCACTTGGATGCTATTATTCAACAAGAAGACAATGCCAATTAGAAAAGGTCGATGGGATTTAATTTCACAGTTGCATTGTAGTTCATTCGGTCCCAAGCGAATCATTTCGCAGGTTTTTGGGCTATAATAAAGAAGGAATACGGGATAACTCAAACAATAGATATGAAAATCAATAATTGACATCATGACAACAAAGTAATTATGGGAATATACGAGGAATAAAGAACAATATAATAATCCATGAATTAATGAACACATGAGGAGTAAAACGTTTTTTTCTTTTTTTCGAATTAGGTCAAAATTTTATTCTAGGTTGGAGAAAGACGAAGATAATAATAATACACTAATTATAGATATAGCTTATGCATACACAGGATACATACCAAGGGTATATTATATGTTGACAGGGGAATTTCTTATCGATAATAAAATTTGAATAAAAATTCGAATTGCTGGCTAATTTTGGATAAAAACTCAAACTTGAGAGGTTTACTCTTAGTAATGAAAATGCTTTATTTCGGAACCTTGGATATAGTCAGAAAACAATTGTTGTTTGAATAAATTCAAAGTTTAACCGTTTTGGAAACTATCAACGACGATATATATGGGAAAAGTATAGGATACGAGACAGGAAATAAAAGTTTATAAATGACTAGCAAAAAGACGAACTCATCAAATTGGTAAGCGCTTAATAGGATATTTGGGCTTTTGCAAATTATTTAAATCTTTTTCTTTAACGAATTAGAGAACTCACCTTCCTTCATCGAATTCAAACTTTTGGCAGAGGGCTTCTTTCTCTGCGTTCTAAATGCAAGTGATAATAATGATTATCTCATGTAAAGTAAATTGTAACAAGCAGATTAGTAAATGTTCACGGGTGAATAATTTCGGAGATTAAGCTATAATTTCCTCAAAATTACAGCATTCAATAGTTATGAGGGGAATTGTATGAATATCATTTTCTATGATTCATTGTGAAGATTAAACCTTTCCTAAAGAGATTATCAACGCAATTCAATGGACCATTGCTACTGTATTTTAGAGAATAAATTATCCTTTATTCCAATAGTAATTAGAAGGATATTTCCACATACAAAACTCCACATTTGATAGGGTTAAAACGTCACTATTATTTCGAAACTTGGAGGACACTTTGCTATTTTAAGGAATGGAAAAAGTGCATTTTTGTGATGCTAAACCTGAAAATCCATTGCATGGTGATTCATTCCAAGCAATTTAAAAAGAATCTTCTTTTGTCTTTTACTTTAAATAACTGGATTAGTTTTAGTCATTTTGTTCAAGTATTATTAAAGGGAAAAATTATCAAGCGTTGCTTCAAGTACTCAAGTATTAGATAACAGGGGAAACATGAAATTTCATTAATATTAATAGGCATTTGTTCAAAAGTGAAAAAAATAATCCTGCAATGGGTTACTCAAGAGTAGGACTTGAATTCAGGCCATACTACTAGAAAGTTCCTAATTGGCTGCGGATCCAGATCTTGCAGAAAGTATCAAGCATGTAATTAAATTTCCCAAAACTAGCTTCAAATATCTTTTGGATAAGATCTACTCATAAGTAGAATCACACATATATTTAAGAACCTTTTTCGGTCAATTTAATAAGAAGATTGTTTCTTTTAGAGTTCAATCAATTTTCATTTGTGAATAAATTGACTGAGAAATCTTCAAGAATCCATACCTAATCAGAGTAAGTGATTGGAAATGTATCGAGAGTAAATGAATTATGTAATAAAGTAATCATAAAATAGAGAAAGTCAGCCGACACTTTATCTAATTACTATAATTGCATCCTATCGTGAGATGAAAGTTGCAGCTATGTGAGATATTTTCAATACTACTAGGAAGAGTGATCATTTTCAACATAATTCGCTAGCCATAACTTTTCCTGGGAGTGGACGTATTTCGGATTCAATTGTGAAAATTTCTCATAAAAAAATAGTATTTCAACTTTCTCTGCAAATATTAAGCCTAATTAATCGAGTGAAGGAAAAGCTACTTATTGTGATTAAAATCTAGAGTCGATAGTCTGACATAAATCAAAAGGCATGACTATGTAGAACACATTGTGGAGATAAATAGAGAGTCTAACAGATGGAATGAAGAGCATAAATCTTAATTTGATTTCAGACACTAAAAGTGGATAGAAAAAAATCTGAATTTGTAAATGCGATGAAAGTGAGAAGCGTTGTAAGAGAGAAAACATACTTCCGGTTCTGGTATATAATTCAAATTGACAAATGTTTCTGGTTCACCCTTGACGATATAAACGTTGCTGGAGATGTTCTTCGGGAGGCTCTCTTTGGAGAGGAGCATATTCCAAATTGAATTCGCCTTTTCCTGACTGAATTGGGCGACAATGACTTTGCTGTTGCCTAGAATTGAATGCATTATAGGCAGGAATTGGATGCTTATGTGAAATTATAACAAACCTCGAGTAAATGTTAGGTTAGTCCTTGGATATTTGACCTCTAGATTGGAATTTCCACTCTGTAAATGAAGAGATTAATTAGAGTGAGAAGAACCTCGATAGAAGTGTCAATCAGATTTCTCAATTAATTCTTTGCGTGAAGGAGAAATCTTAATCAAGACTTCAATTATTTTGAGGAAATGGAGAGATTATCATTTTTTAAAAGGAAAAAAAGAAAAGTTTTAATTTATGACTCATGACGAGTGTGAAAAAAGTAAGTGTTTTCTAGTTTCATGTATTTTTCTTTTCTTCATGTGAGTAATATGAAGAATGGTAGAGCTTAAAGATTGTATCGAATTGTTGTAAAGTCAAAGTACATAAAAATTTCATAGCCGAAATGACTGCATGCCGAAAGAGAGGAGATGGTGGATTCTACTTCCTCCAACTCTCTCGCATGGATAGAAAGAGAATGCGACTAAGAAAGTAGAAAGAAATGGCAGCCAGTGACTATTTTGTTCT
This sequence comes from Gyrodactylus salaris, assembly GCA_000715275.1. NCBI lineage: Eukaryota > Metazoa > Platyhelminthes > Monogenea > Gyrodactylidea > Gyrodactylidae > Gyrodactylus > Gyrodactylus salaris. The sequence continues at coordinate 7,963 of JJOG01004603.1, forward strand.
CTACACTCGACCTGTTTCCGATGTTTATCTGTCGTTATTCGTATTAATTTTTACATTAAAAACAAACCAAAAAATAGCCCAAATAGCTTGAGTAAATAAACCAGAAAGAATTTTTGTTTTACACTAAGTGTTTTCCATACAACATAATCTCATGTCATCAGTTGGGTTGATTAATCAGGACTTTCAAGGACTTGAATAGGTAGAGAAATGATCTAGTAGTCCTAATAAACGAAATTCAATTAATTTCAATTTGTAAAAAGCAACTCTGATAAAATGTGCACATCAGTGTATCCAGAAGGGGGAAACAGTAGGAGGTTGCTATTCATCCCTCCAACGAATAGAGGTCAATGACTCTTTAAGAAAACATGTGATGTACAAGGTTTGATGTGATAACATTTCAAAAGGTAAATGACAACCCGAGGAAATACGAAATCACACACAAGAAGGGATTTGTATGATTTCTTGACTTTTCAATTACAAAGGAGCCTTCACCATGGTTGACCTTGGAGAAGATGATTATGACAAAATTAATTTGAGAAATTTGAACTGAAAACGATTCGAATCATCATATTTCAGAAGGGATCCTAAAAATGCTACAGCTCTAGGGTTATTGACTTGATATGTGCCAATTAGACCAACTTTATTGAAAGATTACTTTCAGAATTATTATATCAATCATTTACAAGATTAGTTTGATCTAAATAACGGTAGTTTCGATTCTCTATAAACTAGGAAAGAAAATTGGGAGGAAATTTAAAATGAGAATTTTATGATTCCATCCTCATTTAGAGTCCTTGAAGAGGAGTAGGAAGAGATAATGGAGATTTTTTTCTTTGTATTTATTTAAAAGGATTAGAGTTTTCTTTCGAAAAAATAAAGGGGAAAAACTTGAAAATGAAACACTTGAGAGTTTGAGTTCAAAAATTTAATTTCCCAGTCAAATTAGCAAATTCACAAACTGTTATCCCTCATTCACGCCAAGAGCGTAATCACTAAATTATTTTTTTACTGAAAAAATGCATCTCCACGCCATTGTAGAGAAGAACTAATTCAACATGTAGACACTAGAAGAAATACAAAAATATTTTATTTTCAACTAAGGAAGGAGATCGATTATATCTTCTCATGTCTCAATATTAATGTGAGGAAGCCTAGATACACTGTGTGTATTTCGTTACTGCTATGGAGAGGAAGAGAATTCAAGATTTACTTTTTTTGAGCCAAAAACTTGCATTCGTCTAATGCTTGATTGTGAAAAATATCCACAGCAGATGTCTGGTTTTCGCCAGGTAGTTGCTACATTATTGGATACAAATAAATATTTTCTTCAAATTCCATCAACTAGTTGAGTTTTGAAGTCTGTTGATTCATGAGAGGAGAATTGAAAATTTACTTCCACTGCTTTTTCAAGAAGAATTTTCAGTAAAATTCAAAATGACAGATTTGGTTGTTTTAATCGAAATGACTTTTAATGGAGTTGTAACTCGTCATATGATGACAATAATTTATAGCATATTTTAAAAATTGTTCTAGATTTAAAGCTATCATATCAGAAAATATACTTAATTTTAAGCATTTATGCTAATAAAAACATAATTTTATTTTGGAAATAATATCCTTTTTTACCAAAAAATAATTAACTTGAGCACAATAAATAAATCTATATGAGAAGCCTTTTCAAATAAGGATGCGAAAAACGCTTAGTTTGATTAAAATGTTTTTTTCTTAGAATTGAGTTTCATAGCCGAGTCTAACTCTATTCGGGTTCAAATGAGGGGTTATAATGGGGGAGGAAGGTTTGAAACTATTTACCAAGTAAATTTGTTTCAAGGAGGAAGGAGACCGGAATTAAACCCACGCCATATGAGATAATATCTCATTGAGATATCATATTCATAGGGGAACAATCCCCTACACCATCCCTCCAAAAATCCAACTGTTTAAATGAGAAATCCAAATTAATTATGTTGACAAGTAATTTCAAAAAAGAAACTAGTAATACTTTAAGACTTCTGAAATGCTCATTTTATCTCAATATTCTGAATAAAATTCAAAGTGCTTTTTGGCGATAAATATACTTTTCTAACTCCTAAACCCAAAGATATCTAGATCAATTTTGAATACTTTTTTTTATTAGCATGATAGAAGTAAGCCCTAGTAAACATCTTACGATATCATTGATCAAAGAGAAAATCATGTTCTTATTCACAGTACGAAGAAATCCTGGATTTAATAATTTAATCTTTAATTTTTCTGAAACCTCTTTTCGAAAAAGGTAAATTTTCGATATTAATTTTTCCCACATGAATCAGAAGACATCAAAGGCCTAAACGGTTAAACATATGGCTACATATCTCTTGGTATTGTTGTTGAATCAAAAAGGGATCGAAGTGAAAATCCTAATTCGCTGCAGATTTAATAAAATAGTCTAGTGATGGGAGAGGAGAATATTAATGTGAATAAAAAGAAATTTGATAAAATAACGGTCCCTCATTTAATTTCTCAACAAACAAAAAATATAAATTAATTGAATCATTGTTCACTTCCTGTGCTACACACAAAAGTAGAAAATACATTTAAAACATCAACGCGAGAGAAACGTTGTAGACGAAGAGAGTGTATGGTTAGTTCACAGTTTGTACCAAAAATACTTCAAGTACCATCAAAGAATATTATAAAACTCAAAGAAAGCAATAGATAGACATGAAAGAAATATCAGCACTGTATTTGTCTAGCATGAGAAAAAAATGTTTTCTCTCTGCTAACCTTAAAATGCTGGCTGCGAGAGAACGCTCTGCAGAAAAGGATTGTTGCAACATTTCATTGAATAAATCTAGAGAAAAAAATTAGACATTTTTTCTCTCTAACCTTTAACGCCCTAAATTGGGCCTTGTATGATTCTGATTAGCTCTTTTTTTGAAGGGGAAAAGCTCTCTTTTTCAATATTAACAAAGATCATCTTCTTTTAAACTATGAGAAGAAAATAAGATGAGCTTCTAAATTCGAAACAAGCATTTTCCGCCATATGAACGAATTTGATTTTTATGTTCTCAAATTAGAAAGAGATTGTGTTGGATTTCCATCTAGCCAAAAAACTATTCTGTTAACAGGGGATTTCTTCATCAAAATACATCAAGTGGAAAGAGGGAAGGAAGATGGGCATTGAAGTGATTTAAGAGGAAATTGTTATTCAATCGAGTACAATCTTGGCTGAGAAAGTGGGATCAAGTAATTCATTGACGAAACACGTCAATCATAATTGACTTCTATGAATTTATGTTTTGTAATAACTTTGAGAAATCCTGACTATTGTCTCTTCTCCTACTCGAAACATGAATTTTTGGGAGAAAATTGATTTATGGCCAAACAAAAAACAGCTGATAAACTACTGAACTGATAGGGATTTTGAACTGTTTTTAAGAAATTTCATAAACTTTTCCTCACAAGTTATTGGAAAATATTGATATCTTTTGTTGATAAGAGATCATCATGATTTAAGAGACCTATAGTTCAGTTAAAGGATTGGGTTATTTTTGTTTAATACACTCCAGCAGAAGATTTCAAAAAAATTGTGTGGGTAGGTCGCTCATATTTTCAAGATCATTCAAGTTGATGTTTTCGAAATAAATAGTTGTTTTAATTAACCCGGGAAAAAAACTCTTGTGAAATTGGTCATTATTCTGAAGCAAAAATTAAAAAATTTGTCAGTTTTTCAGAGTTCTGAAGCTGGCTCCCTTCTAAGTGATGGAAAGGACTAAAATATCCTTTTACGAAACGAATATCTCGAGAATCTCAGAATATCTCGAGAATCTCAGAGCTTCTAAAGAATTCTTATCTATGCATCGCTCCCTTTTTGTACTTTCTTTTGTAGTTGATAAAGAAAATATTTATTTCTAAAATGTGCAAGCCTTCTTCTATTTGATTGAAAAATTCATCGATAAAAAATAGTCCGAGAATTTTTCCATGCATTCTTACATATTTCTTTATTATTTTTATGCAGCCCTGTTGAAATGTCGGATACTCAAATAGAGGATCAAAGATTATGAATCTTTGTATTATTTTTAGCTCTAAATCGGTCAGGATTCGTAGATTAGATAAGAAGAGCGAGGAATATTTCTGTGAGATTTATAGATTTATTATAAAAAAACAACCTCAAAGAGCAGCAGATATCAAAGCTTAATATAAATTTATGACTTATGAAAATGTAATCAACCCTCATTGCCTCCCATAATACAACTTTATAAGTATTTTGAAATGGAGTTAATGGGAAAATATTATTACACAACTCATAAATCATTAGAGAGGTGATTATTTGAAAAAAATGGGAAAATTACAAGAAATTTATCCGCTAACATAACCATTTAAAAGTGCAAATAAATACTTATATGTCAGGATATAAAGGGAGAAATTATTTCTCTTTAGATCTATAAACAGACGATTAAGAATTGTAAAATAATCTCCTCTAGATGTCTGTACAATATAATACCTCAATATGTTTCAACTTTAAAAGGTCAAGTTGTATGGATACAATGAGAAAGACATGTGTAATGGTTCACACAGAGATGTTTTAAATGCTGGTAATGCGCTTCAAACTTTAGTAGCTACCCAAGGGTATTAAAATTAGACATTCGTCTGAATGATGGAATTGTAGTATCGAATAATAACGGAGGACTCTTTCTAATGAGATACATAATATTGTGTATTATGTAAGTGTTCCCCTGAGAAATGCTTTGAAAGAAGCGAATTCTTATGAAATTCAGCTTTGAGCAGACATTCAGGATTATCGAGTAAAGATCATTAATGGGGAGAAACGACATTTACGAGGCATGAGAACTTTTAAAAGCTTTTTTTGAGAAAAAAAAGAGACTTGTCCAATTTTGGCAGATAGGAGCCGAGATTCATCAAAAATATTCAGATTTTTATCATGCAACATGGTTTAGTAAGGAGATAAGGTTGAAAAGTGAACAAACTTTATTTTCGCCGTTAAAAATCAGACTTTTAAAACGGCTTAGAAATAATTATTAGTTTAACATTTCCTGTACTTTTCCAATTTGCCGTTGTAAAAGTCTGATTGGAAACGGCGAAAATAAAGCTTGTTTGCTTTTCAACCTTTCATCGTAAAAAAATAACTATTCATTTTTTATATTTTTAAAGAAAAATGTGAGGTTTTTTACAGAAGAAAACCCTAATTTTTTAAGACACGGGTTTTTCAAATTTCACACGAAATTTTAAATTTTTCTAGAATTTATTTTTAAACAAATTACAGAACGTTTTTTACGCTCTTCCAAAACAAAAAAGGTTATTGTTTGTTAATTCAATTTTACTCAGGAAAATCACTAAAGAATATGCGGTATTTCTCCATTATCGTGAGTTTTCTATGCATACATTAAGTCCTCTCAATCAAATACCAACCAACTTCCAGAAATAGCCACGAAATATGTACTGCAGAGGGATTTTAACAAAATTCATTCATTAAACACTTTTACCTGTAAAAGAATCAAGTTTCAAATCTAATCTGAAGATTAACATTTGAAAGGTTCTTCAAGAAAAAAAGTAACCGCTAGAAAAATGTTTCCTTTCAATTTTTTTCCGAAAGAAATCATTTCTCGCTAGACGCAATTTTTTGAATATTTAGGAAAAATACTCACCTTCAATTCGAATTCATCCTCCAACTTTGCTGTGGTAACGTTGGCCATCTCGAAAGACCTGAACACGACCTCCATCGCCATTTGGACGCTCTTCTTCTTATCTTGGGGATTAAAGACTTTGAATTGATCGTTGGACATTTCGAGGTACAAGTCGACTGGCTGCTCCAACAACTTGTTCATCAGAGACATCATGGAATTGACCACCTCTCTTTTCTTCTCACTACGAAAAGAGGAGTTTGAATCTTCTACATTTATAAACATTTATAGTATAATCTACGAAGATGAAAGTTGAGAGAGAGACAAGAATTTAGCTCAGCATTTAGAGTGAGTATCGACTAAAATGTGAAAATGTCCAATTCTCTAAAAACAAACGCAAGAGATAATTTCTAATTTGAAAATTCAATAAGCCTAGAAATCAGTATTTTTGCAATGCTTTTTGAAATAAGATCATGTGTGCACTTTAAATCTATCTGGTCGAAACTCTGGTGTGTTAAAAATCCATATACAAATAAATTCAAAAGGCCGCCATCGATTTTCTCACTTTTAAAAGGCTACTGAATGGAAATATTGATATATACTGTTTAAGCAAATTATTCCGATCCTAAAGATAATCAGATTGTTTGAAAATTATTTTTCGTTTAGATTTCAAAATTCTGGCTAATTTTTAACTAGCTATCGTGCATCAGTCACATCTTTCTAACAAAAGGCTTTTAATCGAGAACGTTTCTTCCAAAGGATAGCATTTTTCATTTAGTTCCCAAATATTACTACCATCTTTCCCAAAATCTTTAGATAGTCGAGAAAATCCCGGTTCAAATTAATTTGAATACGATTTTCATACACAAATTATTTTGGCTTGTTTCCAACACCTAGAACAAATATTTAATACACAGTTATTAGGAGGGATGGTGTAGTGGATTGTTCCCCAAGTCCAATAAATATGATATCTCATATGGCGTGGGTTCGATTCCGGTCTCCTCCCTCCTTGAAACAAATTTACTTTGTAAATAGTTTCTAAAACTTCCTCCCCCATTATAACCCCTCATGTGAACCCGAAGAGAGTTAGACTCGGCTATGAAACTCAATTCTAAGAAGAAAAAAAAAGTTCCTCGTGAAATCATGTCTAGATTACGATTATACGCAATCTAAAAGAGGTAAAACCAAAAAGCCCTAATTTTCATTCAGCCATCAGTATGGCTACCCAAAATATGCATTCCTTTCTGAAAAAATATGCACAGTAATCTTAGAAATATGCAAAAATCACTTTTTACCGNGTAAAAGNTTTGGTAGCCCTAAACCATCAGTATTAGATTTTCAAA
>JJOG01004605.1:0-13865 GCA_000715275.1 Gyrodactylus salaris
TATCTTATCATATACTATGTTGGACTCAGCGTCAACCATCCAGCCGAATTTTCTCAAAAAGTCAATACCTAAGATATTAAAACCAATAGGAGCCAGGGTGAAGTTATGGGAATAAGTTATATTGTTAAAACAAATAGAGAAATCTCGGGTTCCTTCAGATGGTACCCTGTAACCGCCCGGCAACGTTATTTCTGGCCCTCGGCCCGCGTAAGTTTCTGTGGAAAGAATAGAAATATTAGCACCGGTGTCAACCAGAAATACTTCTTTCGACCTTTCACACTTGACTGCGAGTCGAGATGTAGGCAAGAAACTTACCGATTTCACAGGGATCAATGCATGTTGACATTTCGTCGGATCATTGTATCGTTTTGCTTTAGCCCCAAACCGTTTGTGGAAATAACATAAGGAATATTTCTTTCCTTTTTCATCTACCACTGAATAAAACTTAACCGGTTTTTCGAGGGGTCTAGTCTTTGAAGTAGATGGGGTTTGGTTCACGGAAGCAATGGTGGAATCGATGGAGTTGTTATCCACATATAACTCCGCCGATGCGGTGAGCTGATCATATGTGGAACTATGAACCTTATCCACCAGTTTGGCGACCAACCACTTGGGTAGGGACCCGAGGAATAATCTTTTCAAAAGATCTGAAGGCCCCGACAATTGTCGGTAAATATTAGCTTTAGGCCTCACCGCAGTACTCGTCACGTTAAGAGTGTCCCGGATGTCATTCACTTGTTCTGTCAAGGTCATTTGTCCTTGATCATGGATTTGACTGAGGAGACTTAATGCCTCCGCCTCGGTTTCGAATCCATGTGACACGAGAACCCGGATCTCTTTCGGAGCGTTGCGGCATGCCATCATGAGTCGCTTGAGTCTGTCCTTGTTGGACGCGATCAAGGGATTTTCGAAATCGATCTTCATAAGATTAACCCAGTAGGAGACGTCAGCGACATAATCCACTGGTGGTGACAACCTCGCACCCATCACGTCGGGCTCACCATGTTGCGTCCTCTGGGAGTTACTCGACCCAGGAGCGGACGTCAATGACCTTTGAGCAATTTCGATAACCTGTGCCCATTGTTCTTGCGATAGAGTCGGCATCGCTGGAGGAAGCTCCATAGGTAGGTTGACTCTATCGGAAGAGGGAGAAGTGTTAGTAGGGTTAGACATGTGGAGTCGTGCGAAAAGTATTTTCAAAAATGAATCGCCCGCTTTTAGCACTTGACGATTATAACAAAAAATATCTTTATTTCAAATACATTTTTTGTTTTGTTGCGCGACTTATTCAGTCGCTACATTAATAATAATTTTTAAACTAGAATTGGCTGATCAAATAAGAGATTGAAATTTAATCTTTGAATTAACCATGACTCCAGATTCTGGAGTCCAGAAGAACTAATCATCAACTATTTATGAATAAATAATTTAAGAACCTAAATATGTGAAAGTTATGTGTAATTAATTTATTAGTCATTTGGGGAATAGAAATAGAAAGAGGCTTCTTAATTAACTATTTAAATATAAATAAACGCTAACTTTTGACTCTTAGCACTAATTATTTTCATCAAATTAGGTTAGGAAAATTTGATAAAAAATTCTGTTTCGGATTAAGCTAAAAATAAGGTTGCTAAAGGAATCAATTTTCTTGAAAACTTGAGATTAAATTTTTATCTCTTTTCAAATATCAAAATAATTTCATTTTTGATCAATCTGCTTACGAGTAGTAAATTCATTAAAAAGAAAAGTTTTAATGAAAATCGTCAATATTTGAAACTTTTTTTCATACTAGAAAAAGGCCAAAGTAGACAAGAATGTTCAATAAAAAGAGAACAAATCCCACTGAAAACGTTCACGAAATCGACCGGAAGCAGTCAAAGAGTGAAGATTTCGAAATAATGGATCTAACGGTGGACGATAAGAGCCTGTTATGCGATACAACTGTCCATTTCGATGGCGACAATGATATCATAAACGTCATCAGTATACCATTTATAGAGAAAAGCAAGGTATTCGATTGTTATCTCAAATATGATAAAAATAACAAGTACATCTCTCTACCGGCCCTTCTGCTGGCCGGGTTTAAGCACGTAGTCAACTTTGTACACTACAATAAGATCCTTATATCCTCTGAGAATGTCTACGACATCTTCCTCGTCTCCGACTACCTCTTGATGCACGAGTTGAAGGACATGTGCCTCAAGTATTTCGAAAACTCTCCCTTCGATTCCCAAGAGACTCTTTCAATGCTGAACACCTCGTCAAAGTTGTACATTCCAGAGTTGAATAACATTGCCATTCGTCGCATTTTGAAAAACTTTAAGGAGTTCTTCACTTCAGAGGACTTTATAAAAATCGACTTTACATGCCTAGATTTGATCTTGAAGAAGGACTCTCTGAATATTCCCAATGAAACGGACCTAATGAATGTCATTGAGGTCTGGACGAGGAACGGCTCAAGTTTACTGGATTTGGAGAGAATTGATCAAGCGACTGATCTATTCTCATGTTTGAGACTGTCGAATTTGAATGACATAGAAATTGACGAAATCATTGAGCATCCACTGTGTAGGGACGTGCCGTTGATTAAGGAAAAAGTGGACTCTTTTAAACTGCTCAAGGAAATGTCTCCTTTGAAGCCACACTTTCGTACACCGTATGAAGTGAGAATATATCTAGTTTGAGTAACCTTCTTCAGGTTTGGTTTTTAAGGTTTTATTTAGGAAAATCAGTTTTAAACTTTTTCTTATCTAACCTAACCCAATACGAGTTGGTTATTTTCTCAATTTGATTGGCTGTTTATCACCGAGTCCTACTCAGAAGAAACATATGAGTTTAATATTTTCGTCTAATTGAATTGGTCAGTGTCAATCAGCCAATAAGAATGGAGGGACATTTTTGTATGAAAAAGTATTACACATAGTTTTTGTAGATCATCTTCGTTCTCGGCGGCTGGTTTGATGGCGAGGGCCCAAAGGCCTCGATACAAATCTACAATCCCCGGGCGGACCATTGGACAATGTGGACGAATCCCAAGGAGAACCGCGACTTATTCACAACCTCCGACGTCATAGACTCCAATCCGAGGGGGCACCAGAATGTCAACATTAAGAATATCAGTAGACGCGTGTACGCCGGTTGTGTTATAGTGGATGATGTTCTCTACGTTGTTGGTGGCTTCGATTCGGTTAATGCTCTTAGAACCACACTGGCCTATTCTATTGAAAAGGATAGCTGGTAGGTCTCTGGTAGGAACTCTTGCCTTAGTGTAATAGAGTTATAGTACACTAAAATGTGATAATCAGGTTAGGTGAAAGTGAATAATAAACACACCAGGCCATTCTATTAGTCCATTCCATTAGGAGAGGGTCCAAAACACATATAGATCATACTTTTTTGAATACTTTTAGGTATGAGCTGTCAAAAATGAATGAGCGTAGAAACTACGTGAGCATAGCTTATTACAATGGAGCAATCTACGCGTGCGGGGGTCACAATGGAAATCTGAGATTGAATACCGCGGAGAAGTATGACATCAAGACCAACTCCTGGCTTCGCATCGAGCAGATGAAGAAGGTTCGCAGCGACGCTAGCGCCGCTGAGTGCATGGGAAAGATCTACGTTGTTGGCGGCTTCGAAGGCCAGCGTTATAACGCCTCAGCGGAGTATTACGACCCTACAACCGGCTATTGGACTGTCATCTCTAGAATGTTCTCACCCAGAGGAGGGGTTTGTGCAGTCAGGTGAGCGCAACCTGATCCAGGAAGTAAAATAGCTTTGTAAACCAAATTTTGAAAATGGCCCCTTCACCCTTTAGAAATAATCAAGTCTCTAACTGTATTCATTCATAAGTCGACTGTTTTTTTTTTGGATCTAGGCTTGCAGGGTTGAAGGCGAAATAATTTAAGTAATTTTTCTTATAGTTGAAATTGACTGAAATCTACGCCATTGGCCAAATCGGTATTTTAAATCAAAAATAGTGTTTAATCAATGATTAGTAATCAGTGATTAGTAACATGAAATCGAATAGACCCAAAATTATTTGATTAAAAAAAAAAAATTTTTGAATAAGATCAGGTTTTGTGATCGATAATAAATTATTATTCTTAATAATTGATTTTTTCGATTAGTACTTAGTAGACATAACCTGTGAGAAAACAAAGATTTTTATGCTTAAATTTTCATCTTTGAAAGTTAAGAAAGAAATATCTATATTTCGACAACATTCATCCGTCTTTTACATTCAAAAATGAAGCCGATAATCAACATGTTGAAAGAGACAAAAATCCTTTCAGCTCTGTTCTATCGTATGGTCTTTGTTAACTCATTTGCATAGCGTTGGTCTAGAACTTTTCGATTTTAAGATTTAGAAATTTTGACCTTAAATCTGTAGTTCTTTGTCTTTCATTTTTTTCATTCATTACTTCAAAATAAAATACATTTACATTTAACACGGATTGTAAGCCATCGTTTGTGTGATTTTAATGGCAAAAGCGATTTTCTTAGAAATTATTTCGTTAACCGAGTTATCCTTCCTCGGGGAAGTCATACTGATGTTATAAACTTTATAATACTATATTTATCATTCGAGAATTCAAACTTTATTTATGAAATCAGCCACGGCGATCTCCTCTATGCGATTGGCGGTAATGATGGGAAGGAACGACTTAATACTATTGAATGCTACAATCCGGCCACCAAGAGATGGCATATTGTCGCCAAAATGCCCCAGCGGAAGAGTAACCTCAGCGCTTCAGTGATAAACAACAAAATCTACATTATTGGAGGCTGGAGCGACGAGCCGGACTTGGGCATTCTCAGCAACGTTGACATCTACAATACTGAAACTCAGGAATTGTATCCGGCGAGATCGCTAAAGTTCCCGGCTAGTGCAACCTGCGCCTGCACCCTCAGGAATCATGATCTCATTAAGCGGTTTCAGGCTAACGTACAATTGAATAACAGCTCTAGTAGGTTGAGAGAACTTGTAGTAGATTTTTAAATATTTCACAAATTAGTGTTGGTGTACTAGCATATCCATGTAGATTAACGTCTCTTGATTCATAATCTGCATATAAGAGCAACTGGTTTTCATTCCGAAATAGCTTTGTTAAGAATAAGATTCAGTGAACATTTATATTGGTCGGGATAGGTTTCTTTCTTGGATACTGTGTGTTTAATAGAATATCCTGTGAAGAACATTATTTATATTCTGATAAAGAATCAAGATAAATTTATTAAAGTCAAAAATAGTGGATCTTACACAGTATCAGAAGAACAACCTAACCCAACCAATTCAAATGCGCACTGAAACCTATTTTAAACGAAGCATTTTTCGGAACGAAAACTCTTATATACAGAATATGATTCTATAGAGGATAATTAACGCGGACATTTACCAAGAAATCACAATTATGAAAGGAATTCCACAGTTTTGTGTTACTCTAACGCTGATTATGGAAGATATGAGTCGATAATTAGCAAAAAATATAGATTTTTTTTGTTCACTTTAGTTAAAATTTTATCAATTGTGTCTTCCATGTGCGACAATCTCCATAAATTAGGTTTAAAAATTCATTTCAAGATCAAAGGATTTTTTAAAATATTGCGACAGGTGAAAGCAAGTCCGTTATAAATGAAGATCCATGCACAAGTCAGGTTTCATATACTTTGAAGTCTACTGATTCATGTGGGAGACATTAAAAATTTCATTCTCCATGTACCTTTGTTAGTTGGGTGTTTTTATGAAATACAAAATGGCGGGCATTCCATACAATGCTATCGTGAATTGAATAAGTTTAATTTAGAAGAAATTTTCCTATATGGTAGATTTTCTCAATCACAACATTATTTTAACCTTCATTTCGTCATCTTGAATTCTCGTCTTGAGAAGGGTACGCGGGGAATGAGCATTTTAATTTCTCCCGCATGAATCAGTATGCTCCAAACTATAAAGAAACGCCTTGAGTATGGAACCTCATTTATAAAATACTAGAACCATAACACTCATTTGTGAGATACAGAATTATACAGTACATTGTGTACCTAATTCCGTAGTAGAATTGCTGCAGTCTTGATGTTGAAAATTTTGTGTTCCCTAACGATCATCAAACGATATGTAATTTGGCGCGACACGTTTTCCTTGGATACGCACTGAAATAATTGTGACAAGAATCTGAAAATTTAGAATAATATTCTACAAACCAGAGAAGATTGAAAATGTGTAAAATGCTAAAATATTTAGATTTTAATTAGTGACTTGAAATATTCCTATTAGGTCTCTTCGGTGGGATATTTTATTTATTCTTTCTTAAGAAAAAAAAAATTGTTTTTAAAATCTGACTTGGATTGTAGCAACGCTGACTTGGATACATAACGGTCCTTAACGAACTTATCTAACGAGTTTATTAAGAAAAATAAATATGGATTTTAATACAGACTCACTTGAAGGTTTACTTTACTCAATTTTAACTTTCAGTCGATAGACTTTTATCTAAAGAATACCTTGTCAGTTTGAGTTGAACATTCTTCTTATTTCAGTACGTATTCAAGGGAAAAGTGTCGCCCAAAATCAAATCTTTTACAAATGCAGGTTTCACTTGGGGTTCCTTGATAATTAATCAAGAGAGTTGAGTAATCCTACCAAATAGTTTTGTTGTATTCATATTCCTAAGGATCCTTAGAGATGCATTTTTCAGTTCCTCCAACACTAAATAATTCAGAATTTATTGGAGATTACTCCTCACGTGAGACTACAATTGAGATGATGGTCTCCTCCTTTTCCGATGAGATGCCCAGTTACAGTGAGTTCCACTTTCGCCACTCAATAATTACATTTATTCTCAACTCTCTGATCGAATGAAATGACTAGACATCTCTTGATACCATTTTTGAGTTTCATTGACCCTGAGTTCATTTGCAATCAACAAAAATGCCATTTTAATTTTCCAAAATCTTAAAATCGATGTAACTTTGACATTATGCATCCGAATTGACCCAATTTTTTTTGATTTAAAGATGGTCATCCTAAGATTACTACGAAGCTGCAAATATTTCAAAATAATGCACTGAGAAATAATACCCGAGAAAACTAAGTGGAAATCTTTTTCTTAACTTTTAAACTAAGAAAATTTTCAAAAAAATCTTCAAGCAAATATTGTTCTCAAATTTACCTCACTCATTATTTTGAATTAAAAATTAAAAAATCTTCATATACCCCGGGTGTACCTGGGTTGAGTTCCTGACGATTCGTTGATAACTTCTAACAAACGGTTAATTAGAAAATATTATTCTGTTTAGATTGAATTTATCAAAAAATTGGGAATCTCAATCAATTAAGACCGTTGGGGATAGACATTGGCAACTAATGTCAACAGTTTGAGTGATGTTTTCAAAAACATTCAATTGTAGTAAATTCATGAATTCTTGTCTTATAACCACAACTGCGTAAAAATATTAAACATCAACTTTGAAAGAGAAAAGACCCCCCCCTGAAAGAGAAAATCGTTCAGGTTGGCCATTGTAGGGTAAGGGTATGGACTTTGTTCTGCTGTTCACAAAGATTTGACCTTGTTTTCATTAAGCAGAATTTCTCCTTAAGAACTGTAGTAAACTTTATACGTCACACTTTAACCTCAAATGTAAACAGAGTATGGATCAAGAAACGTTGAACTACATGAAAATACTGGTATGCCTTGAATATGATTGTTTTGGTTCTAACTAGGCCAGTATGCGATATGATTTTCGATATCAATGAAAAACTCCGTGCGTAAGTACTACATTCCCTAGATTCAAGATGAAAAAATGGTGAACTTTTTGTAATAAAAATAGGAAAACAAGACCTCTTTATTAGTTGACAAAATTTTTAATTATTTTTGAAAACAGCTGATCGAGCACTGAGGATACGACGTCGGAGACATCGGCGCAATCAGAGGACCAGCAGCAGGGTTAGCTACCAACGCCAGAATCTGCTCAGAGATCATTCTGAGAACCCTTGAGAGCTCTTATGGAGGCAAAATGAAAGAAGCATTTTATTGCAAAAATTTGCAAAAGAAAAAATAATTTTATTTAACTTTTTTCCATTTGGATGAGAAAGCAAGTTGTCTGCTCATCGATTTTTGTTTGCGTAACTTTGGAATATCCAGAACTAAACACACCGAATGATTTATACTTGATTCTATATTAACTTTGTGATTTGATTTGAAAAAGAAAACAAGAAATCTGATTTTGTCTAATCCGCCCGATTTGAATACAATAAATTTGAAAATTGTCTTAATTCTCATGAAAAATGGATAAGTATTTAGATACCGGTTAGATCAAAAGAAATATTAAAATTATTCAGAAGGAATTTGACAGTGACTGAAGCATCGAATTTTCTGTCTGTCTTCGAATTCATCATTGTCGGATAGTCTATTTTTATACTGACGGTATTTTAGGGAATCTCGGAGAGTCCTGATATCACGGGCGAGGCTGACATTGCTATTTTCCACTATTGGGAGGACATGATCTATATATGCGTCAAAGGTTGTGCCTGTGATCTTAGAAATTTGGATACTGATTAGGTATATGGACCTTCTATGAACTTGAATGAGCAATAGTTTTTGACACTCGTAGCTGTTTCTTCTGTATTGAGAATAGAGGTTTTGGCCATGTTATGAAACGCAATATGAAGTTGGGCTTGTATTCTAACTTGAATCTTGAAGCGTAAAATTAAATCATGGTAATTAAATTCTGAGCTGGTCTCTTGAGGGTTATTCGTTATTGTCCCATGATGAAACCCTTTATCCAAAGTAAAAAGTATTGTTATCACTACTTATTAGTAACATTGCACATTTACATTTTTAAATGACCCAGACATCAAATTCCAGTCAAACAAGTGAAAACTAAATATTTTATAGACCATCTCTAATAATCTTCTTGAAAGTTAAAAAAAATTCTTCAAATGGTTCATATTATAAACAACTGAAATAATAATTTTATTCAATTGAAAAAACTATGAAGAATAAAAAAAGAAGCATGATATATATTCTGTAGACACATGATCTTTTAGAGATCAATAAAATATCTTTCCTCTATACTAGCTCTTCAACATTTCGAAAAAAAATTCGTAACAAAAATCTATAGCCAATTTTCCATAATTTCTGTTTTAATCAAAAGTTTCACCAAGATCGACCCTAAATTCGATTCTCCTGGCATCTTTCCTCCAGATTATTCGGTTATCAAATGCCCCACTATGACCCCTAATGCAAAATAAACCGTCTGATTCCCAATTGGCTATAAGTTATCATAGTTTATTCTGTAATAGAT
The DNA here is from genome assembly GCA_000715275.1 of Gyrodactylus salaris. Taxonomy (NCBI): domain Eukaryota; kingdom Metazoa; phylum Platyhelminthes; class Monogenea; order Gyrodactylidea; family Gyrodactylidae; genus Gyrodactylus; species Gyrodactylus salaris. The sequence goes on from JJOG01004605.1 coordinate 9,307, forward strand.
CAATCTTTATTTTCATGATCAATTTTGTTCAAAAAGAAATTGCTCATGTCTGAAGCTAAAAACTTTCAAATGTTAGAAATGCGCATTTTCCCATCTGGAAAAATATACTAAAATATACTGTATAATTAATAAGATTTATTCGATTTTCTGAAAAAAGTTGTTTATTTTACTTTAGATTCTTAACGGTTTAAGACTCTAAAATTCAATCATATTTACTTTTCGGTTATGAGAATTTCTCCTAAAATATTTGGTTTGGGAGATATTCAAGGTTTCTTTGAAGAAAAAAAACGGTTAAATATTATTATGAAAAATCCCATTAAACGATGTTCATGTTAGAAAAGATGTAATGTCTGGCTTTTTCTAAAGCTTAATTTATGCGTGTTTGAAATAAAGGTTTTCATAACGAAGCACAAACAAATTCGATTTTTTATAATCCATTAAAGCTATTCAAACCTTTGCCAACATTTCTATGCCTGTATATTATACACTGTATAATATACAGTGTATAATTTGAGGTCTTCATAAATTTCCATAAATAATTTTTGTGAAGGAGATGCTGATTTGATAATATTGACTTCAAACCATGAACATCTATGCGGTATTTTTCGATTTCCTATCCCCAAACATCAATCTTGAAAATTTGCAAGAATTTGAATTTCGAAAAAAAAGTTGAAAATTTCCCAAAAAATGAACATGAGAAAATATTTTTGAGTAATCAATGGTCTTCAATTTGAGAGAATACCTTGAGATGACAGATAATCATTGAAAATGAAAAAAAAATTCTCTGAGCATTCTTAGAACTTTCAAAGATTTACATGTCTGTAACGAAAATCATGTTTCAAAAATAAGCATTTTAAGTTTGAAAAAAATTATTCTCAAGATATATTTTCGACTTCGAGGTTTTTTAAGAAATATAAACTCTAATCGAAAAATAGTATGTTGTACTTGTTCGAATGTTTTCTAAAGACTAAACTTGATTCATCGCTAGCAGAAAACTGCAAATCGGCAATTGTGCATTCCTTTGTACTTTCTAAGCGACTTGAATAAAATGTGTAAATAGTCAAAAATAGTGATGGAATTCATTCAGAAATCATTCTGTTCATTTATTCTTCAAATAACTCTTACAGATGCCATTTTTACGAAAGAAAAGTTGTAATTTTTTCCCATTGAAAGAAAGAGTGATAAATAAACAAAAGCATTCCCTTTTTTATATTTCTTAAGCCAACAGAAAAAAATAATAATTTAAACAGTTTTTAAAAAAATTACACTTTTTTCCTTTCAAATAGGGTCCATAGTAGATCATCATATTTCGATTGAATTGAGAGAATTTAATAATAATAACGAAGGCCAACAACGAGTCGCTTAGTTGAAAACTAAACAAACACTCATACAAACATTTTTGCTTCATACGAACAAAAGAGAGATTATACAGGTACAATTATTTAATAATATTCTAAACGGAAAGGTGTGTTGGCTGATTTATTTTTCCATTCAACGTTAAAGGGGGTGGGGAGTAAAAACTAGTTGATTAAGAAAAGTAAAAACTATAATTGCATATTTCAATAGCATATTTCTTTTTGAAATCGTGATTCATTTTTTCTTCTAAAATATTGATTTGCTTTTTCATAATAATAATAAACGTAGTCACGAGGCAGTAGGTTTAAGTGGAACTAGAGAGAAAAATAAAACAGAAAGTCACGTTATATATAGAAATAAAATCTAAGATTGTTCTAATTTCTTCAGGCCGACCCGGGACATACAGACCGCGGTCCAATCGGGTGGAGAGATGCACTTGAGGAGCTTCAGAGAGAATTCCGCCTGATCTTGCATTTCATTGTGGAGGCTGACGTGAGAGCTGGCGATTAAGTCGGCCATTATCTGTTCCATGCTTTCTCTCTTTTGAATCTTCAAGATGTCAAAGACCTCCTTGTAGGCTTCCATCACCTTGCCGGCCTCCAAAGGCTCCATAGTGGGCTGCTTCAAGCGGAAGATGATTAGAGAATTTGTCGGGGCACCCACAATGAGTATCTTCGAGGGGTTCGTATCGATGAGAAACTCTGGGTAGGTCTTGAGGCAATAGTCGAGCGATAATAGAACACTGATGCTGATTACGACACGATTCACTTCCGAGGATTCTATACAGTTGGTTATATCGTCGAGAGTCGACATGTATGACAGTGTGTGTAGGAGGTCCTGATGGCTAGGCTTCAATTCGTCAAGGTTCTCCGGTATACTCGTTTTCTTTTCGAGCCAGGTCGAGAGCATCGTATCGATCGATATGAGTGGGTAGGCGATAGTGTTTTCCATTTTGACGATTCTCGGCTATAAAAATGGAAGAAGATAGAATCATTATTACGACTTCAATCGAGAGCTTTGGAGTTTATTATTTCTAATGCGAAGCAACACAGAAGAATTCAATTTAAATCGTGCAATTGAGAGAAATCCACATCGTATTACATTAGTGTTCGAGTTTGAGCTTGAAGCCTTATTTAAAAAAGAAAAGCAAAAAATACCATCTAGGCTTAGAGGTTGGTTTATTAGGAGTAAACGCAATCGGTGTTTCATTAGGGTGGAACATGAACATTTTTTTTGTAAAATTTTCGTTGAACACTTACTAATATGACATATTTTAAACCTTAACCTTAAAAATGAGTTTTGAGTGAACAGAAAGGTTAATTAAGGTTTAAAATATGTCATATTAGTAAGTATTCAACGAAAAATTTTCATATTGAATCTGAATTATATCATTTGGATCATACGCTACTTTAATGAAATATTAATAATAGTATTATATTATCCTAGAGTTGATCATACGAAGAAAAAATCAAATTAAATTCCTAATTAGAAAATGGTCATTCTATAATAAAAATTGATTATTGAAAAATCACTAAAATTAAATTTCTTTTTACAATTTTTATAAAAAATTTTAAGTCATCTTCTCTCGAGTTTTTCTATATTAAAGTTAACCAAAACGTTGACATTTCTCTCTAGTGAGAGATAATAGCAGCTCTTAGATCCGATTCTCATTTTTAACAAAAAAATGAATGAAAAATATATATCAACACCAGAAAAGCAAGTCTTACATGCATAAATAAACTACACGATTTTTGCAAGATCATGGAACTTTACGAGTAAATATATTAATAAAAGGTTTCACCAATATCCACTGTGATTAAAAGCGGTTTCGAGTGATGAGTCACCAAAAGAATATTTTATAACGAAATTAGCGTTAATCATATTCACCTCAGCATTAAGTCAATAGCAAATGAGGTATTCAAGGCGTTTTTTCATTATGCAAAACTTACTGCAATCTAGTGTGAAAAAGGTTTTTACAGATGTGTTTCAATTCTCAAGGCACGAAAACAAAATATAATTTTGATAAATCTTATTATTGTTAAGATGAAAAGTTTTATACTTCAAAATAGAAAATTTTGAATCATCAATAATCCAACAAGAGTTGATGCAGTCGCGTCATATTCGGATGAGGGTTCTGATCGGATAAAAGATCAATTTTTAGGTCTTTTTAGTTGTGGATATGTTAACTTATATTATACGAAGTTTGAAAGAATTCGATAATTTGTTGGTTTGCCAACTTTTGAGAAATTTTTTCGCGTCATAAGGCAGGGAAAAACTCTTCTTTACGTAAAGTCTTGCTCCAGATGTCTAAATTATTAGAGTCTTTAATTCAACAAACTAGTGTTTGCCCAGGATGCAACGTCTAGTGATTATTGCACTTGATGCTTTCTTTCGTTAACATGAAGGAAACAACGGATTACAACACAGTAACTACTTAACAACAGAGATTAAAGAGTGCACATTTTTCTCCTAATTTTTCAGACAAAAATATAGAAATTACTTTCATGTCTTGATAGGTTTTAGACAATCTTCTAGGAGAATTTACAAATTAATAGATGAAGCCTATGTAAAGTCATCAACTTTTTTTCAAGTCTAATGGAGTGTTAAATATTTTGATTTCTAAAAGGAAATTAATCTCTCTTGAATATTGAATAATTTTTCGAAAGTTTGAAGAAATACTGAGACTAGAAAAGGAATTAATCAATATGGATTATGGCTTTAATCAGCTATATTCAGTAGGGCACTGCTTTTTGATTTTACCTCTTTTAGATCGTGCACAATCGTAATCTAGACATGATTTCACGAGGAACTGTGTATTAAATATTTGTTCTAGGTATTGGAGACAGGCAAAAATAATTTGTGTATGAAAATCGTATTCAAATTAATTCGAACTTGTACAAAAAATTAAACTGGGATTTTCTCGGCTATCTAAAGATTCTGTGAGAGATGGGAGTAATATTTGGGAACTAACTAGAAATTCTATCCTTCAGAAGAAACTTTCTCAATTAAAAGCCTTTTGTTAGGAAGATGTGACTGATGCGCGATCTAGTTAACAATTTGCCAGAATTTCGAAATCTGAACGGAGAATATTTTTCAAACAATCTGATCAGCAGCATGGCGGCGATTTTACTTTATTTGTATATGGATTTTCAACACATCAGAGTTTCGACCATAGTAGATAGATTTAAAGCGCACGAAAGATA
>JJOG01004606.1:0-13156 GCA_000715275.1 Gyrodactylus salaris
ATATTCTTCCAGACCGTTAGAGTAAGAAAACGTGAACATAATTTGGATGGATCAAATAATCCACAGGATAATCACAAAATCATATTTATAAAAAGGCGCGAAATTGATAAAAATTGAATTTTGTCGGACATATTTGTTGTTATATTAAAAAAAATCCTATAATCTTAAGAGATTAAGAAAAACAGTGTTCAAATTGTCCAAGAAAGTTTTAAAATATTTTCGTCTCACCCTAGCGTGCTATTTCAACATATATTCTTGAACTGATCGTGACTACTTATAAGTAACACACGTTTTTCTGGTCTTTAAGTCTGGCACATAAATATGACAATGTTTAATCATGAGAATTGATTAAAAATGTGTAAATGGCTCATACATGAGCGATGCTCACTTTTTTTTATTTTGAGCGTGGAAAAAAATTGTTTTCAAATACGGAAATGCTGACCTTAAATGCTTCTTATTGGTCGAGAGGACCAATCAGAGCCTTTTAACCTAAAATTTCTGGCATGCTAATCCAAAATCTCTCGCGTGCTAGATAAATAGCAGGCGTGCTGACTTTTGCTACCCCTGATGCAAACTCACCAGGTTTGCGTAATCAAGATTGCACATGATCCTTAATTTGATGAGTTCCCTCCTCTTGATCTCGATGCGTTCTGGTACATCTAGCGAGTTCTCCTGACTGCTCTTGAAGGTAGGGATGTGACGCTCCTTTTTCCGCATGTGCTTGAGTTTCTTCTGCCTCTTGGATCTACGCTTGGGTTTATTCTCATCTGAAAATAAATAAATAAATAAATAAACAGCGTTGACTTTATTTTCATATTCAAAACTAAACTTTTGATAGAGTGAAGCCATAGAGAATGTTTCTTGTTCTCAAATGTCGAAAAGATTAAAAATCTCAAATTCACATCTGATGGTTCAAAAAATACTTTCAAAGACGAGACTAACCATTGGAATCATTAGCTTGACTGTTTGAAGATTTCGACGTAGAATTCGACGATCCAGAAGAATCACTCGAGGAAGACGACGAGTCCGAACAGCTTTGGTCGCTAGAGGCCGGATTTGTATTTGGCGATGTGACAACCGGGTTTTCAACCTCTGGTGTGTTCTTGAAATTATGACAGGAATAAGTTTTATGATACATGAATTAACGTCTAGGAGTGAAATATTCCGTTAATTTCTGATCTCAATTATTAATTAGATGTATAAAGAGTTTATGGGTCAGAGTTGAATTACTTGTTCCTGTTGTCGAGCCCTTCTCTTCTTACGATTGGTCCAACAATCATAGTCCACGCTGTCCCCTCTATTCCATTCGTCGGATGAGTCAGAGGAGACCTCCGGCTCTTCAAAAGTCGGATCGAATACTGAGACGGTATTTTGATTGTTGACGGTTTCATTTAGAGTCTCTACGTTCTGGTCCCTTGCGACTACCTGTGGAGAGGAGTAAGAGTTTGAATGAATAAAGGTTTCAATGAATGGGGAAATGTGATTTACTTGAGTTGGCTTTTTCTTTTTCTCAATAAAGGACTCCGCCATGGCCAGTAGTCGGAGCTCGTTACAGAGATCCTGGCGTATTTCCTCTAAGCACTCTCTGAGTTCATCTTTGTCGATTTGAGTCAGCAGGGAGTACTCAGTCTTGGTCCAAATCGATTGCCAGAGGTAAGACTTGTTATCGGTTGGCTGGACACCACGGAAGGACCTCGGATTGAAGGGATAACCGGGCGGAAGAGCGTTCCTTGAGAAATGTATGTCATCCACAACTTGGACAAAGCTCGCTATAATAAGGAGAGATTAACTTGGGTTTGATACGAGTTACAATCGTCCTGGAGCTTTGGAAATTGCAACAATTGTTGAGATACCATTAGCTGACTCATTCGCCTTTCGCAGCGATAATAAGGCTTGGATTTTGTAATATCGAACAGGTCTAGCGAAATTCTATTCATAACTTTTTTGAAAAATATCTACTGTTCTAGAGAATCAGGACAAGTATTTTTGCCTCTACTAAAGATATTGGAAATCAATGCACTCACTCTCATCAAAAGTAATGGTGGGGGTTAGGTCAGCAATTCTACTCATTGTCTCACGGCCAATGACTTGTCTCATTTGTCTCTCGTAGTCGTAAGGATTACCGCGAATATCAACAATGTAGCCAGGTGGTAGGAGACTAAACGGCACCTGACTCAAGGCATGGACAACTTCAAATGTCACTGAGCTATTCCGCTTGTATTCTTCCAGATCGTGGAAGGGAGTCACATCGACAAGGGGAGACCGTTGGACATCTAATTGACTAGAAGACGAATCATTCCTTGGCTGTCTGGGATGGCTGGCGGAATTGGTTGAGAATAACGTCCGGTAGCAGAAGGATGAGGGAAAGCGGGCTGAAAATTGTTTTTTTTTATTTATGCCCAAAAGGAGCATTTTCGATTAGAAAAACTACATCAACTATTCTAGACATGAACTTTCTCAAGACATGAGTAGGGCGCCCAGAAAATATGCTTTATTTTGAGCATATATGCTAGAAAAGTTATTCATCATCAGCTTGATATAAGAAACATCATCTCAAAATATGCTAAACATGCTTTTTGGGCGCCCTAGACATGAGTTTTCTAAACGACTTAATTACAACTAATTTGAACTGGCTAATCTTTGAGTTTTTAGAAGCAAAAATGCTGTCATTTTAATCTCAGATTTAATCATATCTGAGTTTCTATTGATTTCAAGGTTTTAATAAGAATAAGGAAATAGATGAGACCTTTATAAAGGGGCCTTCTAAAGGAGAGATACTAACTTTCTCTTGATATTTCACACAGAGCACTCCTAGACTTTTCATTCAGCCAGATGGAAAAGTCACTCTGATTCACTGGCAATGAGAGATCACTCAGGATCTTGGATGAAATTGGAAAGTTGTTGTAGACTCTCTGGTTGTGGACCACCTGGGCGTTGTCGAATTCCCAATGGAAGAATTGCTCATCAGCCATTCGTTCAATGTCCTTGGATTCCTAGAAGGGGGAAAGTATTACTTTTATTTTTCAGATAAGGTGGCAGTAGCTTTTTCAAAAAGAAGATTACCTAGCCCTCCTAGGCCCACAGTAACATTATTGTTACATCTCACTAGAAGGCTCATAACTCCGACAAGAGGAGTGATGAGAATATTCAAACTACCAGTAACTAGTTAAGGAAATGTTAGGCTTTCGAATGACATCACTTTCGCATCTCAATCAGGTTTCGAAATTACAGCTGTTTGAAATTTGCGCGCGAAAATAATTTGAATTTTAGATTTAATTTTGAATTTTATTAAATCTAAAAACTGCTTTAGCTCTTCTAATTCACATTCAAAATTGTTCAATTCTGTTTCCTTTTGTAGATCGCTCATCTAATTAAAATCTAATGAAAAGTTTAAAATATTTGATCTGCTAACTCAGATTTCGGGAGAATTTGAGATTAAAGATTTTTTCATAACTTTTAAAGGAGAAATATTTTTGAAAAATGTTCAAGATAAAAATATTTTCTGAATTTGCTCCAAGTTTTTCCATGTTTGAGCCTAGGAGGGTTAAACATGAACATTGCAAATCAACGAGGCACGATAAGTAACATAATTAGTCTCACTTTTTCATTGCGTATAATGTCATGATTGAAGCAGGAAATTAGGCCCGCCTTAGTGATGGCGACAAAGCCGACCCCTAGATGCTCCGGGACGTTCAAGAGGCCAGTAATCTTTTGGGCATTCTTCACCTCGTCTGAGGATTCAGCATCATCGATCCAAATGAGTCCACCGGCTGTGGTTAAGGAGGCGCCGGGGTATTTGAAGAAATTGATCATTTCTCGTCTCTCTAGGTTCCATGTGATAATCTTTCCGTCGAAGCCGCCGCTAATCAGAATCTTTTCATCGATCAGCGAAGCGGATAGGGCGTTGACCTGAGCATCGTGGCCCTAATAGAGATTTTAAAGGGTCATTTTAGCCTGTCTCCGAAAATGGGGATTGATCTTCTATTATTAACCATGTAAGCCCCTAGCTGTACAATATTTTTTTTTCAAGATTCAAGAAAACGAGAAATGTCATTTCAATCAAAAAAATTATAATTTTGAAACCTAGCTCAGATCTAATGAAATTTAAAATTTTGATTTTTGGTAAAAAAATCAAATTTAGAATAAATACAAATTGAGATTTAATCAAACTGTGTAATTACTTCAAAGATATTTAGCCAAGTTGATGAAAATTTCTTTCAATGGTCTCAATAAAATTTAGTCTAAAGAAACCCTGGGAAGAAAAAACGCTCATATTGGCATTCTGCATGAACTCACATTGAGGACTCCGTAGAAGTTGCCATTAACGCCACTGTAGAGATTAATGATGCCAGATCTGAACGAAACAAAGAGATACCTGGCCTCGTGCGACCATCCAATCAGGCATGACTGAGACTTTGGCCTAAATAAAAGCATTTATAAATTTCAGTGAAAAAAAGATTATAGCCACTCAGAGAGACTCACTTTCTAGCCAAGAACAACTTGGAGCCATTCCATAGGCGGTTGTTCTCATCAGCAGTGTCATAGGACTTTTTCGAACGATTCAACGTCCAAAAGACCATGGTGTTGTCCTTATGACAAGCGCTTACAATGTTTAATTCATTCGGTGAGACAGAAATGTTGTCAACAGCAAACTTGTGGATGCCCTTAAGGCAGTCGACCTGCTCCACATTCATCCCAAAGTGTGATAGCCTGAATATCTTTATGTCGCCATTCTCTGTTCCGCCGACCACTAGGCTCCCAGCTAAAAGATGATCATTAATATCGTTTATATTCAATTTTACTACATTTCAATGAATTCAATTTTAGTATTTTTCTTCTCAATGAATTCATTAAACTATTTACCACAACCCACCTGGACTAATATCAAAACTTGACGATATCTCCTTAGAAAAGTGATTCGAGTCGAGAAGAATGACCTGACAGCACTTTGACTTGGCGCAGCCTTGATCGTCACCCGAAGATGCAAGGCAAGAATTCAAATGGACATATGGTATTGAGAAGATACCGAGTCCTTGTGTGGAGACCACAATGTACCCGCGAAGGTAGTTGTCTCTTATCTTGTCTTCATCACAGGTAACCAAGCATATTCCATTCGTGGTCCTATTCTCAAGGGACCCGATGAAGGATGCTAAAGGCTGGCCGGTCTTCATGCACCACAAAATCATTGCATTGTCCAGGTCGATAGATGCCAATAAATGGTTATCTTTCGATATGCTAAGGTCGATTATGTTGGTCAAGTGTCCTCGAAGGGTGTGCTTCAGTATTGGCGGCCGCAATTGGCTATTGTCTGAGAAGTTTATACTTTCGTCAAAGGACCAAATCTTTATTGTATGGTCATCGGAACCCTTTAATTAACATGACAGGTTTAATATTAGCACACGAGAAATAAATAAATCTTTGATTCTAAATTATCAATTCAAGATTTTCTCTAATTTAATAATGGAAATCATAAAAGTCCCAAAAAATTCCTTCGAGAGGAAAAAATACCAAAAAGTCCATTTCTAAATCTATAACCATGAAGCCTGGAAAACTTGAAAGACCTTTTGAGGACTCTTACTTGGAAACAAATAAAATGAATCAAATTCCATTGGGCAACCCTAATAGCACCATCCTTGATTTGAATCAAAATGATTCTAATTTTCTCCCTGGACAGAGTGAACTATTTTTGGCTATAAATGTATATTATTCAGGTGATAATTTACTACGTTGCACATGTATTTCAACCTCGTAAGGATATCATCAATTAGACAATCATTTAATCTCAAAGTATGCCTTAATTCAAATGGATTATTTTGATTTTACTCACAGTAATAAGGGTTTTACCAGTTTTATCGAAACACAAACAATATATTGCACTCTTGTGTCCGAGAACATGGTGATCCAAGCGTAATGAACTGTACTTGTTAAGGATATAATCATCCTTGATACGAGATTGGCATTTTGAGTAGAGATTTAGCTGACCTAAAACGAGAAAGACCGTTAAAAACATTGAACAGCAAATTTGATCAATTTTAATTCTACAAAATAGATAATGGAGAGTTTTTAAGGAAGGTTATAGCAGCTTACTCTCATTAAATGGGTGATAGAGTTTACTCTTTAACTCAAAGTGACGTCTTCTGAGGAGCTGAACAAAGCACTCTGATAGTGAAGATTGATTCTTTGAGAGGCTCTTAAAGTAATTAAATAATATGTTATTGGGCAGAACAGGGAATGACTTTTCCTGGCCGAAAAGACACTTTTTTACGATTTCTGAATGCCTGAGAGGTTCTTCAACATCTTGGATGCTGAATTTCGATTCAATTACTGAATAGAGATGCCCAGCTACATCTTTGGTTAGCTTGTTACTGTTGAGAGAGTCGAAAATAAATAGCAAAAATTCTAAAATTGTTAAATGATCATGTTACCAAAGTAGTTATTGTCCTTGTCCATAAATATATATAAATTAATTTGAATTTTATACAAGGTTAAACAAATAATAACAATGAAAGTTTGAAAAATAGTATTTTGTAATGTCTGACAAATTCGAACATAAGATAAATGTCAACTTGTTAGTAACAAGCCTCGGTAGTACTGTAACTGATTCCACTCTCAGATAAGAATTAAATTAAATAGAATCAATATTATATTATAATATTATTATAATCTCTTTTTAATTGACCACTATTCACAGTGGAGTTTAGTAACTCAAAATTTGAACAATTTTCCTACTAGAGCTGTTCAAGTACACGATATTTGAGACATTTATGTATTTTTCCTCTCGATTGATGCCTCAAATCATTTGAAAACTTGGCATTGACTGTTATAAATGATGGCTCTAATGGCTATGAATAATCTATTTTCTTTTCGATTATATTCAATATTTTTATTCATATTTTATTCTCTTGATTTGAACATTCCATCTCTAAATCGCTCAAGCGGCGTATCCTTCGCAAAGAAAACCAATCATCAGCCCTTTTCAATGAATGGCTTATCAACTTTTGATGTAATGTGTAAAAATTAGCAAGGATGCTAGATCATTGTTTAAAGCACACAAGCTATATTTGAAGTTTAGAAGAGAATGAACCTATAAGAAAAAATCAGATTGCTAGAAGAGTGACATACCTCAAAGGAGATCTTTTCTTCAGCTGTAAATGATAGGAAAATGCATCATGGAACGGTCAAAGAGCGTCTCAGTCAGGTTGAGACGAGTTAGGAAGCTTAGGAGTCCTAAGTTAGGACATTAGATTACGAAAGAAGAGCTCATCATCCGGCAATAGTAAGCAATCAATGAAATTAATTAAAATGTTCTACTTGGCTGTTACTTGCAAGTAGGTGAGATGATATTTATTTATACAAATGCTAGAAATTAATTCAATGTTATTTAACAACATTCATTGTAAAATGTTCTCTCAGATAATTCTCATGTGTAAAAATACATAACATGAATTATTTTCAGCATACTCAAGAGTGCAAAAGTTCTTTAAAAAAGCCTCCGTGTACCTGTATAAATCAAAGGTGATGTGTGTTGTGCATGGTACAAAGAGTAGAAAAATTAAGGGTCTAATGATTATCAAAAAACATGTGTAATTGTGATCGTGATAATTTCCGGCTGGGGACGTCAAAAGCCCTCGTTTTGATGTTGACCATGTCATCGATTTATGAGGAGAAGATGAGACAAATTCGGCGTCTACTTATGCTGAAACGCCTTAAAGAGGAATCCCTAATGCACAACGGTCTAAGAAATCAATTAGATGACGCTGTAACAGAGATTACTGATACAATGAGAGATTTGCAGGCTAACCTTGACGCTATGAAACAACCCCCGCCGCAACCTGCGACAAGGAGGCCACCTTCAGAAGAGGAAGAAGTGGAGGAAGCCGAGAAATCGAACCCTCAAGATGGAGGTGAACAGCCTGTAAATGAGCCGGCAGGCTAATTCCCCCTCAGCCCCCCCCCCAATCTACATTTCAAGCTATTTTATATTGGGCCAGATTGAATCATACTAACCGAGAGACAGAGCGAACCTTTTGCAGAAGATTATATATTTCAAAGAATAACATTTATCTATGTAAACTCATTTACAGAGACATAATAACAATTACAATAAATAATTACAACTGAATGGAATAGTAAACCTTAATTCATTCATGAATTTTAATAGTAAATTTTATTTTCTCAGCCTAGAAGACGATTTGAGTGTGACGTGCTTTTGCACATGAAATAAAGATGAAAATTCGAGAATATTGTCATCAGTGCAACTCAAACAAGAGAATTTGATCTTAGGAGAAACAAGTCACTACAAATTAAAGTTGAAAAATCCTGTAATTTTGTGTAAGAAGTGGATTTTTAGCTTTAGAAATGTAACCAAAAGTGAGGTAGGTACCAATTTGTTTGATATTTGCTCTAAAAAGTCAACAGGGTTAACATAAAATAAATAAAGCAATGTGAATTTTAAATGGAAAATATAAAAGACAAAAAATAGAAATTCGAGAATAATAGAAATTTAATTAAAATAAAAGTTGCTATGATCGCAAATGAGAGAATAGATCAAGTCTTAGTACAAGATTAGACTAGAGAAAAAGGTCAATCTCATTAATTTTGTATCGTAATTTTACTAGAAATGACAGGTTTTGAAAAAAAAACCTTCGACTTTTTCAAACCTATATATAATATAGCGAAAATATATTAGATTATAGAAAGAGCTTGAAACATGTTCGATCAATTCCTCTCCTCAAAGGACGTTCGTACCGGAATGAGCAAGGCGTTGGTGTTAACCCTGACGATATCCTCAATATTCCAGGATCGCACAAGGACCATTCAGCGCATGTTGCATATAAATAAGCTCAAGGACGAAGCTATGCATAGGACAGTGGTGCAAAACGAACTGGACGCTGCAGTGCATGACATTCACGAGGTCATTGGAGATTTGCAGAGTAATCTCATAGCCATGGCTAATGCCAGCACAAATTCTCAACCTAAGGAGGCCAAGGAACCCTCGAAAGAGGAAGACGAAAAATCAGTAAAGTCAGACGAGGGAAAGAAAGAGGAAGACGAGGGTTCGTACTAGATTCATTTTCCAATAGTCACAACTTGAGATTATTTTTGTACATGATGAGGCTATTTTAATAAATCTGATTTTTCTGTGTAATCAACTGTTTGCTTGGAAAATATCATCATGTTAGGAAATGACATCATTTTCGCACCTCAATAATGTTAGGTTTCGAAATTACACCAGTTTTTTTTCTGTGCTTGGGTCTAGGGTAAACAAAACCTTGTAAATTTGTAATTATAACCAGTTTTTCCCAAGTCCCAGAATACCGGCAAGTTTTTCTTTGAGATATTACAGAAAAAAGGGAGCAAATTTAAGTTTCTTTTATTAACCAATTTTTTCAAATTTAATTTGACAAAAAAAAATATTATTGGCACAAACTAGAAAGAAACCTAGCTTTGATCTGATTAAATTCACAGAAATCAGAAATTTTTTGAAATTAGTTGCTGTATCTCTTTCTATTCTCAAAAATTGGTTGACTAAAATACAGTTTTTTTGGTCGAGGATGAAAATATTTTCTTCATCAGAATTATTACAGCTTCGTTAGCAAAATTAAAGTGCCAAAATTGGGAATACATGAATATAAAAATGTATAAAGTATCTATATTCTTAATCAGATTTAGATTTAAAAAGGATAATTAAGTTTTACTTATCTGATCTATTGGTAGTCGTCATCTTCTTCGTAAAAGTTGTGATTCTTAATCAGGGCCTCAACAATGGCAAGACGAATTCTCTCATTACGCAATGTGTAGCAGGCTCTAAGGTACTCAGTACACTCGCGGATCTTGTCAAGGTTGTAGTAACGATATGAATCCTCTTCTCTCGGATTCAGTTTCAGGGAATTCATGTCATGTGAAAGGTCAACGTCACGAGAGTCCATGTTCACTCGAAATGGCTGTAATCAAGACTGATTCATTCACTTTTCTTGTCACAACCAATGAGAAGGGATTATTTTTATAAGCCAATCATATCACTACAGCCATTCACAGTGTAGTGGTCTTTGTGTGACAGAGTGTATGCGTGTGTGTGTGTCTACTCAATTTATGTATGCATTGGGAGGTGGCAGATAGGAGTTTATCTTACCAAGGATCATGGAAAACACTTGAGAAATTCAAGAATTAATTACATGCTTTTTCTCAAACTAATTATAGAATTGAGATGAAATTTCACACTCTTTTTCTAGTGTATAATTAGAAGGAGTAGTTTCGTGGGAGAATTGTAGCTGGGATTTTGATAAAAAGAGTCTCATTTGCAGGGCAACCAAAAATATACATTTTTTCTAAAGAATTCTGCTATTTTTTTAACCATGAAAATATTATTTTTTGGTTGCCCTGAGTGATTTGTAAGGCTACAATGTGGTGAACATTATCATTTATTTTAATGTACATACTAGCGAGTAGCCATATAAACTATTACAAATTAATTTATGAATGAAAACGTAAAGTGATTTTTACAACTTTGAATTTCTTAACTGATGAAAATTTACTGCAGATGATTTCAAATTTGATAAATTGCATTGAAAAGGGTCAATTCGCCATTTTGATCAACTTGAGGTTTATATCGTCCTGAGTCATGTGGATTTCATAATAAAAAACGTCTTGAAAGAAATTCTATATTTTCGTTTTTAAATTAAGCGTTTTGAATTCAATTTGAGCTTGAAATTTAATAAAAATATTTCAAAGGATTTTTGTATATTTTTCATATCTGTTGTTAGACTGAAATAAATCTTTGGGAACTTGACCATAGTTTTCCTACGTGGTTCTCTCCTTAAACTCGGTTGATTACTGTCAATTTACAAAGGTGTAATTAACTTCATGAATCATTCTGTTCTTGCATTATGAATTCGTTAAAATATGAAGCTACAATAACAAAATGGGCG
Source organism: Gyrodactylus salaris (assembly GCA_000715275.1). NCBI lineage: Eukaryota > Metazoa > Platyhelminthes > Monogenea > Gyrodactylidea > Gyrodactylidae > Gyrodactylus > Gyrodactylus salaris. The sequence goes on from JJOG01004606.1 coordinate 10,929, forward strand.
CATTTTTTTCAATTGCACAAAATATCGAAATTTGTTAAAAAAAAGGGGGATCATGAACGATTTTGTTACAAGATAAACAAATAAGCGATCTTTATCTAATTGCCACAATAAAAATTGCTATGGATAAATTGATAAATAAATGCTTTTCTGAGAGATCTGAGCAATTAGGCAAAAATAAACAGATCAGATGCATGTGTTAAATCTTGGACATTTTTTCACTGGCGTAATAAGACGCATTTCAATTAGGTCAACTGCTCAAGATCAGACAAAAGGTTATAAACAAATGACCCTAAATCCGATAGAGGTCCTTTGAAGAACACATACGCAAATAAATAAACTCTATATATAAAAAGTACGAAGGCTTGAGAAGGATTGACAGAAGAAACTGATGCTCTCTAATAGACGCTCCTGTAAAGATGTTAAAGCTTTCAGCATTGGCGCCAGTAAGGCGGCCGTTTTATTCTTAACGTTTTCCTCGATTTACGATGCAAAAATGCGCCAACTCCGTCGCCTTCAGATGATAGAAAGGATCAAAACCGAAGCGAGGATATCAGCGTCCATCACAGAGGGAATGGCCAGTGTTCTTGGTGATCTCACCAACACTTTTGAGGAGCAATCACTCGCCTATGAGCATACGCCTTATTCCAATAGACATGAAAATGGAACCAAGGGGACCCTGGAGAATGGCCCTGAGAATCCTTGAATTTTGGTCTTTCGAATTGAATCATATTTATTTATTCTGTTGCTAGAAATTTTATTTGAAAAAAACTTTATATCAGAAGTTGGTGAATTCTTTCTCTAAACGGATTTTTGTCAAAAATCCTGAATTGTAAAATTTAACGTTTGCTAGAGGGAATGATCTTTCTATCAAAAAATCTCTAGATTCTAGAAGACAATTAAACGTACAGTTTAAAATGATAAATATATGGTGTAATAGAAGTGTTTTTCTAATTATCCTTGATACTTTATGAAGCTGCCTGATCTGGATAAAGTCTTTTCAAAAAGCCGAGGCGAGGTTTTTTCTAAGCTTTTTCAGTAACAGCTTTTCCTCAAAAATTAAGTCTTGTTTATAATCATCCCACAGAATTGACTAGCCAAATTGTTAACAAAGCATTGAGTTTGAAAAAGGAGAAAATCGGAAATAATTCAAATTACTCTCAAGTCCATTATCATTTCAGATTTGGAGAGTAATTTTTCTTTTATTCGGATGATTTTTTGTTAGAAAAAGAGCTATCCTGAATAATTTTCAAAAGCTCTTAGGGAATTCGTGCCAGACTTGAGATGAACGAATTGGATTTTATCAGAACAAGAATTACTTCTATTTGCAAATTGAAACTCAGAGAAAGAACGCCTTTTAATTTTAATGAAAATTTCATTCAAAAAAACCTCGTAGTAAAATGTGAAAAAGTATTTTTTCTCGAATAAAATATATTTTTATCATTTTTCATAATAATCATCTCAGTTTAGACAAAGTTGATCGAGTAACATTGTTTCTAAAATTTTTGTAAGAAAAAAAAACCTTTCATTTTTGGGGAGATAACCTCTGCAATAAGCGATTTGGAAAAAATCACAAAAGACATCAAGGTCCTGGGGTAGGAAATGAAGACTGCATTTTGGATGTAGAAGAAGTTCTGAATAGCGTCAGAATACAGTATTCAAGTATCCGATTGCATTGAAGATGTTTGGATCCTTGAAAAAAAGTAAAAATTCTTAATTTTGCCAAAATTACGCCTGACTGCTTTGGTGTTAGTAAAGGACAGGATTTTTGTTTTCAAATCATCAGACTTTAAGGATGTAATTACGGTTCGATAAACTCTTTTGAATGGAGATTTCTGCATCTTTCATAAACATTAAACTAATCCTTAAGTAATCAATAGAGATAACCCAAAATTGAATTCGTTTTGAAAGAACATTTAAAATTGACTTCAACCACTGTTTCGAAAACTCTCAATTACCAAATAATTTTGCAAGCCTAGACTTGAGAGCTTTTTTCAAAGAGAAAAGTCCAAGAATTTTCGTCATTTTTCTTTAAACTTTGACCAACTTTAATATTTAAAATGCCTGAAATGATAAAAGAGTCAAATTCAGATTGATTATCGGTTTCATTAGTTATAACATTCTAGAAGTGTCAACTAGATATCAAATTGGCACATTTATCCCTCCCCATATAGAACCCGAGAGGCGCATACTCGGAATAAAAACCAACTTCTAAGAAAAAAAACAATTTG